>JAOSYY010000014.1:8234170-8376038 GCA_025727935.1 Hebomoia glaucippe
AGATTAGATAGATTTTTAATTCATTATTTTTACAAAGTGACTATTCTGTTAAATCATATTAACTCATAGATTACATATTTATTATTTACAGGCACATACCAAGGACAATGGATGCGAGGTCTCCGCCACGGGTATGGTGTACGGACGTCGGCGCCGTTCGGCCTTGCATCACATTACCGGGGAGGAGCCCGTGAACATCGTGGCTCCATGTCATCCTTGGCCGACGCGACCGGCGTCCCTGACCCATCAGACAGACGAAATCACCGCATGGACGAGGCACGTGGCGGCTTCGTACTTAGAACTAGTTCTGACGAACCCCCGAGAAGACGGGGTTCCCTGGGAGAAAAGGCGAAAAAAGGATTATTCAATGTAAGTTCACAATAATATCACATGTGTACAAATTTTATACTTCAGAAAGCAAACATGACATGCCATGCGGGAAGTAATTATTTAATGTGTGTCTGTAACTAAGAAAACATATTTACGAGATATCATAAGTCATAAATAATATTGTGAATTTAAGTAATGTTACAAATTTATTATTATTAGATAGAGTGAAGATTTTTCATACATTTACTAAAATTGGGGCCAAGTACAAACGGTAGAATAAAAGGTTAATCATGCTTGATATTAAAAAGGAGTGTTATAATGTAATCAGGTAGTTTTAGTTTATATATAATACGTTTTTAAAAGAAGTTTTTGGGAGCCTCTTATAAATTGATAGCACACATATATAAAACATGTCTATTTTTACATTTCCAGAGATTTCGGAGAGAACGCAGCGCGGGCGACTTGGACCCGCGAGGCACAGCATCAGTACGATCCGGTGGTTCTGGCGGCTCCGCGGCCTCATGGGTGTCTTCCGTCGAGAGCACACACTCGGCTACCACGCGTGTCTCTCTACATACCAACTCAAACACCAGCTTCATTGTTGAGGTATTTAATTACATAACAGCAATTAAATATTCATGCCTTATAATAAAATCGTATTTCTTTAATGTTAATTAATAATTGCGACAACGCCTAGTCCAGAATATGTGATAACAAGCATGGCAGAAAATATGGTTATCGATCTGTGGCGAGTCGCTTGCCACATCCAAAGTCCAATCCCTCTCAAATTAAAATGGACATTTGACAAAATCTAGATTAATCTAGATATCAAGATTTTCCTTTGGAAAATCTTAAGATACACGTCCTATTCGCAAATTTAATACAACAGTATTTGGTAATTTCGATGTACTTATTTCTATTTATTTTTCAGGACGAACACTTAGATGCCGCCGTTACAGAAACATACATGGGCGAATGGAAGAATGATAAACGCACTGGCTTCGGTATAAGTGAACGGAGTGATGGTCTTCGATACGAAGGAGAATGGGTTTCTAATAGGAAATATGGTTACGGTGTGACTACGTTCAGGGATGGTACCAGAGAAGAGGGAAAATATAAAAACAACGTTCTAATAACGAGTCAAAAACGCAAGCATATGTTTCTCATGCGCTCAGCCAAATTTCGAGAACGTATTGACTCAGCAGTAAATGCAGCACAACGAGCTTCTAAAATTGCGTTACAAAAAGCTGATATTGCTATTTCCAGGTACATAAGAACTTCAGACATAAAGTTCAGGATACTGACAAAATTTCCTATATATTTAAAGCTTTTTTCTATTTCATTTACCTAACTTTAAATATATTGTATACTAAATAATAATTATTATGACCTATATTTTGGCAATATTACACCAACAATGCCGTTATTATTGATTTTAGATAATATCTAAAATATACAATTTAAAAGTACTCTCTTTGTCTCTAGATATTTCGTATGTTTAATACAGTTTAACTTAAATACGTGGTTTCGTGGCAAACTCAAACACTTGTAGCCCAGTTTATGTGTTATATTTTTTTTGTTTCTTAATAAAACTATTATCATCGAATTTTTACAGGACGGCAACTGCACGGGGGAAAGCTGAACAAGCTGATGATGCGGCGGACCAAGCTAAAGAAGACTGTGATATAGCACAAGCTACTGCTAAGCAGTTCGCTCCTGATTTCAAGCATCCTGGTTTTGATAGAATAGGTTTAAGAGAACGATATAGACAAAAACCTTATGAGTCACAAATCACAGCACCCCCAGTACAAGAATCTGAAAAGATCTTGGACGGAAAGAGCATTCCAAATCACATCCCTCCGACACACACACAACTTCCTCAAATGAACAAAATTCCAAATGCAATATCTTCTAGAAGACCATCAGCGCAATACACGAAACCTCCGCAATCAGTTGAGCCTAGATTCGTACATAACTCTAATTACAACACTGATGATAGAAATACAGGAACTGGTTACGATTCTTACTACAATCCTACCCAAGACACGTGGGCCAATACTGGAAATTTACAAAATCAAGCATTAGATAACCAAAAGCAATATCCAGGTGACCTAGGGACCACATATGGCGCAACTCCTTTGAATCAACAAGCTACCTCGTATCGTTTACAACAGCAACAAAGTATTGATCAAAGTAACCAACAATACATTAATCAAGATCGACGCGTATCATCAGCGACGAGACAATCATTAAATCAAAGAGTACCTGCGCAAGAATGGAATACTGGACCAGGAATTCCTCGACGACAAAGTGTATTAGCTCAGCCAAGACTTGATCCTCAAGGTACCCCGTATGTTGATAGCGGTACAGCAGTATATGGACGAAACGGATTACGTACTGGTACGATTCATTCTGAAGGACCACTAGATAAGCAAATGTCTAATATAGATCAACAAGGTTTCAGACAACCGATAGATCCCCAAATGTATAGGCAGCCTATGGACCAACAGAATTATAGACAGGGATCGGAGCAACAGTTTGGCCAACAGCCTATTGATCAGCAGAACTTTAGACAAGATCAACAAGTATATCGCCAACAAACGATGGACCAGCAACAATATAGACAGTCGACGGTCGATCAAGACGTAATGAATGGAGAAAGAGACGTCAGACAGACGACAAGTAGGCCGTCTATTGATTACTTTGATCATTACAAAAGACCACCTAGTCGGGATTCTAGCGTAGATAGATATGGCAGGCGATCCAGGCAGCCATCTGTAGAAGCCGTGGCACCTAGTAGTGGATCACGTTCAGGATCTATAGCACCCCAACCAACTTCGTCTTCGCGGCCTCCATCCCGCGCCGCGACACCGGCTGGCAACGGCCAACTAGCTTCAGGTCGGGGTTCAATATCTCGCGCGTCATCTCGAGAACAACAACCTTTCGAAGACACGTTATTGCGAAAGCGAACACTTGGACAGGAAATATCACCTTCCCCTTACCAACCGAAACGCACGGAAAGTTTGTATGTTACGCAAAATCCGACGCCTCCTCCAGCAGCAGCGATGGGAGGGGGCGGAGGCGGCGGAGGGCGCAAGGTAAGGATTATCTTTCGAAGTTATTTATGAATAAAGTAACGTCCCGTATTATAATAAAAAATATTATAGAAGTATTTTGAGAAAAGTCGTTGTCACTTAATCCTAAGAGTGCAAGAGAAAAAATTTATAATATATATAAAATGTAAAATTTTAGTGAAAGATATATCTTACAGTTTTTTTCTTAACGATATATTAAGACAAGACCAAAACTTTTATAAAATATTAGAGGGCGTTCGTTGAAAACAAAAATATTTGTTTGTGACTGAACCAAGGCAGATTTTTGCGAGCCCAATAAAAATATATACATACTGAAAATACCCACACCACAGGTTCGTGTGGTGTGTTTATCTATATAGAAAAACACGGTTTTTTGTATACTTCTAGTTGATTTCACTTATCTTTGATAAAGGATATTTCATCCTAACCTTAATTTAAATTTGTTCTATGTATCCAAAAAATTACAAATAATTTACCTTATCCTCAGTCTTAATTTGTTACAATGACGAATTAAATTTCAGCTAATGTAATTACCGAATTAACTAAAAGCACTTGGCATTCATACAATACGATTAAAAAATACAAATAGATGGAGCGTAATCGTACCGTGACATAATCCTCTGAGACCGTTATGATTACATTTAATCGAGCTCATTAGCTTGAATTAAATTTTTACAATTCAGCTACAAAATTAAATGTTAATTCAACCTACTTAGTATGTCATTTGTACTGCATGTGCAAATCGTGAAGTGATAAAAAGATGTATAACTGTTGACTTATAGTTGTACGATTACGTTTGGCTCAGGAGTAGATAGTCGGTAGGTGGGCGGCGGGAGCTCGCCAGGCCGTTCTATTTCTAATTTGAGACAGTCATTCGTTGCCGCTTTCCGCGCATCACCTCCTTGCTAGATATAAATAGGAAATTCCAAATATTTGATAAAACAAACAAAAGTATTTAACCGTGGCATTAACAACATGAAAATTGCTGTATATTTTCTCGATGAAAAAAGAAACAGAAATTAGACTGTGGTTTTCTCTAAATAAAATTTATTAACACATAGTGCATAACGTATTGTATTACGATTTAAAATATGTGGTATCAAGTAGAAGACGAAGAAGATGAAGATCTCATGTGCTCACCGGCGATTCTCGCCAGGCGGGCTTCTGAAAGTTGGATTAATGTACCTCCTGTTGAGGTATAAAAAATGTGACAAGTTGCTAAATCAGAACAATCTAATGGAAATATACTCTGTATTTGATGGCTGTAATGGAAATGATCAAGTTACTATAATACTTTTCAGATGTTGAGTACGCCGCAATCGCTTCAACGAAAAAAGTCTCTGCCAGATGTAGCGGGAATGCCGCGAATGCCTGATGGCGGAGGCATGTCCCGTGAAGAGGTGTCTGCTCTCGGCTCCGCTCGAAGGGAAGAAGTGCGCCGCATGTACGAGGAATCCGAGAAGTTGAGAGCCAATCCTCTACTTTATTTAGTCAGTCCACAAGTCAAGGTACTACACATATACTAATGACAACATTTAAATATTTACATAGAAATAGGAATAGTTAATAAAACTTCCCAACGATATTTTAAATTACAAAAATTACAAATATTTTAGACTATCTATTTCTTAATTCAATTATTTATTTGGTTTTATTTTTACATATTAGTGCCTGGCGGCTTCTCTATTGTTTATTTTATGTAGTTTTAGTGAGTAAGGAAACGAAAAACACCTATCATTTCACCTTACCGACACAATTTCATTGGTTTAAAATAAAAACTACAAGGTACTTGCCAGTGATAGTCGAATTGAAATCCAGCCAGTAAATTCAGAGACTTGCCGAATGACACAGACAAACAAGTAGATTTCTTAAATTATATTTTTATTATAGATACCTTATACACTCATGTGTTTATTAAACAACATGTAATTTTGGCATAGTGTATATGTGTGCATATTATTTCATTTCTACTTTCTCATTTCAGGACTGGTTCTCGCGGCAGCAATTAGTGATCTTAGTACTGTTTATCAACATCTCATTAGGCATAATGTTCTTCAAACTGCTTACGTAGCAGCGGCGAGTGGCGCGTGCGCGCCTTTTTCTCGTATTAGCCAGCGCCTTATGAATGCCACCATTGCAATTATATTTTCTTGTAATATAATTCGATTTAATAACAATTTATTGCTATACATCCAAAATCCTTCTGTGTAAATTTTTTATACGAACTATATGTAAGGAATATAAGGAAATCTATTCCTTTTATAATTAAGGAACTTCGGTTCGCTAGTGTATTTAATGGAAGAAGTGTAAGTGTGCAATGTAAGACAAAATTAATAGTATCGAAGTGCAAATATGGCCCCAGCCCGTTAGATCGCAGCGACCACGAGCAACATGACGTGTGAATGATATCTTTGTGTCCCGAAGGAACTTGCAAGTGTGAGGCTCACATTGCTTTGAAAAGCCTGCATATTGTAGGTGTTCGCTATTTTAAATGGGGATATATTATATATTGTTGTTATAAATACATGTTTTCGATATAAATGTTGGAATTTACGCACAGTAAAGTTACCAAAAAGAAAATTACACACATTTTATTTTATATATTTGTAAATAATTATGATGTCATTCTTTAGCCATCGTACATAGTATAGGAACTCACAATTTTTATTGTTTGATGTTTTGTTTAAATTGTTTATTCAAGTGTTATAGTTCATCTTCAGAAATTCTTGCAATTTAAATATTTAAAATCTTATAAAAGTATAATTTTGTTATTAAACAATTAATAGTTAATTACCAACTTTGGGTTAAACGTAAAGAAATATTTAAAAACTTAATGGTGCGCCATCTTTTATACAAAGTTTTAGAATATATAGTAAAAAATGTCAATTTATCGTTATTATATTTTATAACTATTAAAATTTTAAAATTATATGTACTATTACCAATGAATAAAATTGAATTGACAAAGTGTGCGTATGAGACTATTGATGTAAGTGCTACGATACAACGAAAGTTGTGGGTAGACGCGCAAACGTTACATTGTTAATTTTATGCAAGACAATTATTATCGCAGTTTCAATATTATGTAAAAACATAAGTTACCGGTAAGAGTTTTAATTACTTGTATCGATTTTATCTACGTTTCAAAAATAAAATATTTTAACAAAAGTATACAGTTCTTCTTTTACATCCCTCTCTACGCTTTTAAAAACTTTAGCCACTCAATTTTAATAGTAGTAACACAGTACATCAAATAAATTTGCATTTATTTCATGAAAAAGCGCAGTTATATTTTATAACGTTGCAAGCCTCGTAAATAATATTCTTTAACTATGAAACTACTACGGACTACTGACACAATTACCAGAAAATATTTTGAAATTTTGATACCTAGTTAACTCAATATAGGAAATAATCACCATCTCCTTCTTATTTTTAATTTACTTTATGTTAATAAATAAAGTATTTTTTATTATCGTAAATTGTTTAAAGTAAGTCTGTAGGAGCATAACGAAAGTAGAATAAAGAAAAGAAAATATTGAAAAATTATTGAGTTTTATACTTTATTCTGTACTATTCATCAGTCCCAACAGCTTCACCCGCTCTGATTGCATATCATAATAATGAGAAACCTTAAATTACTCAAAATAATATTAGCTTTCTGCGAGTGAAAATCCGGTCAAAATAGGTATATATATAGGTCATTTTCGTAGATTTCCCTTAACAAATAACACAGAACGATTTTTAAATTATGTTGCGTGCTTTCTTATGCATGTCATAAAAACTTGTAATACAACCAGACAATTACGTTTTATTTTAGCATAGTTGGTACATATAGATATGTGCAGATTTAGGGAAAGATTCAAAATTAGTCACAAAAGTTACAAATTACCAATTATTTTATAAGCTATTTACCCATGACACGTTGACACATATTCGAGAGGCAATCCATATAATACGGAAACACATTTTACTAAGCTCTATGTACCTTGTATCCATCTTTCTTTAATCAATTAGATTAATACTATATGGCTTCGGCCAATACCAAGGTAGCTTAGCATGTAGTCATGAATATACGTCAGTTGCCTATATCCAAATCAAATATAGTTTACGCGGGTAAATAGACCGTGAAAATGAACGAACGTATTTTAAATTCCGAAAGTTATAATGCACAAAATACACCGGTATAGATACAATTTTATAAAATTTGTTAAATTTTTGAGTGCTTAATTATTTTAAGTAAAAAAACGATAGTGAATCCTTTTCATATAAGCGGATTTGTGGAATTTTTATTTTTAATTTAATCGTACTATCAATATTTTAAGGCAAAACAAGTACACGAAGATGGAATAGATTTAGATGATTTACTACCAAAAATTGGAGAATTTGGTATTTACCAAAAATGCCTCCTGTGGTTTGTATGTTTGCCTGCATGTCTACCCTGCGGATTCTGTGCTTTCAATCAACTATTTATGTCTGACACTCCTGATCACTGGTGCAGAGTCCCTGAGCTAGGAAACTTTACACAAGAAGAACGAAAAATAATGTCCATCCCAAAAAAGGTAAAACATCAACAGTTTTTTCCAATACTGACCCTCATTAACACATAAATTTTGAGACATTCATGTTTCAGGCAGATGATAATACTACATTTGCAAATTGCATACGATATTCTTTGAATTGGACCAAAATTTTGGAAACAAATAAGCCAATTGAAATAAATGAAAGTTGGCCAGTAGAACCATGTCTGGATGGTTATGAATATGACAGATCTGAAATCATTTCCTCCATCGTGATAGACGTAAGTATTTTTAACGGATATAAATAACAAATGTTTTAATAGTGTTGTCATAATCCGTTTTCATTTTATATTTCAGTTCGATTTAGTTTGTGACTATGATGTTTACCCTACCCTAGGATTGGTAGCATTAAATGTAGGTGGGCCTATAGGAGTATATTCCTTTGGGATTTTAAATGACCGTATTGGAAGAAAAAAGTCATTTTTTGCATGTCTTTCAACTTTATTATTGGGTAGCATCATGACTGCGTATGCTCAAGCTTATTGGTTTTGGGTTTTAGCACGAGTAATAGTTGGCTTAACAATTCCTGCAGTCTATCAAATACCTTTTATTATATGTAAGTAAAATGTACTATTATCGCTTAGGCCATGGATCTGCTTGTTAAATCTATATTATGTAATGTGTCTATTTGATAAAAAAAAATAACAAATTTTCTGTAAATGCATATAAAAGTATATAAATATATGTGTGATATAAAAATGTCGCCTGTCTGTTTATTTCGGCTTATCCACACAAAAGCTGAACGGATTTTAAAAGGACTTGCTACAAAAGTAATTGGAATTTGTCATGAATATTTGATATTAAAAGACCTTGATATTCTGTTAGTTTGTTTTACTGGGAAGTGTTGAATTTGTGAGTTAACTTTTTACTCATCTTAATTTATACATAAAATTAACGTGACACCGCTATTAAATACCTACTCAATATTTTTTAGCTCTAGAATTAGCTGGACCTAACTATAGATCTTTTGTAACTGTGATGACTTGCATATTCTACACACTGGGGCTGATATTATTGTCTGGAGTTACATATGTATTGCGTGACTGGAGGTCTCTTGCTTTAGCCACTTCTGTTCCGTTTTTCTTTTATTATCTATATTGGTTTATATTACCGGAATCTCCCAGATGGCTACTTATGAGAGAAAGACTTGAAGAAGCTAACAATATATTAAAAACGATAGCAAAGGTGAATGGTAAACAATTGCCTGAAGACTATACAGCTAAGTTACAAAAACAAGTTCTTGAACAAAAAGAAAACGGTGTAAAGGAGACGAAATCAGCAAGTGCCTTTGCCCTTTGCAAGACTCCTAACATGAGGCTAAAAACTATTTTAATTACTTTAAACTGGTGCGCATCAGAAATGGTTTACGTTGGCCTTAGCTATTATGGGCCAGCGATCGGCAGTAATCAATATATGAGTTTCTTTCTATCATCAGCTGTTGAAATTCCTAGTTATATTGTTTGTTGGATATTGATGGATAAAGTAGGGCGGCGCTGGCCTCTTTGTTTGTCAATGGTTATTAGTGGAATATTCTGTATGGTTACAGTACTTCTACCAAACGGTAATAAATTACTTTCTAAGTATAGAATCTACTTACAACATTTAAAAAGAAATAACCACCTGACCTTGTACACTTTTTAGATGCCGAGACCGAAACGCTTATACTGTATTTAATTTCGAAGTGTTTTATATCGGCATCGTTTCTAATAATTTACCCGTACGCTGGAGAACTTTATCCGACCGAGCTAAGAGGAGTCGGAATTGGAACTTCGGCGTATATTGGCGGACTAGGTCTGATTATAATTCCTTTTATTAACTACTTGGTAAGTGAATGCCTAACAAGCTGTAATACAAAATCGTACATATAATAAAAAATATTACTTTCTCGTCCTAGGGTACGAGCAACTTAGTGCTACCACTGGTATTAATGGGAGCTTTGTCAGTTGTTGGAGGATTAACAGCTCTTCGCTTACCGGAAACTCTACACACGTCTCTGCCTCAAACCGCCGAAGAGGGAGAAGAAATTGGAAAAGATTGGACATACAAAGACTGCTGGAGTTGTGGAGGACCTAGGTAATCTAAAACTAATTGAAGTAGCTAGGCGTGAAAAGAATATTTAAAAATGTATGAAGTTAAAATTAATTTTATCATAACTGTTTTTATGAATGTATATAAAATATGAAGGTATTTTAAAAATAAAAAACTGTAATACGATGTTTTCAAATAAATACATACATTATCCAGACAGTCTATTGCAAGGCTGCTCAACCTCTTGAAGATTCGGGCCAAACGGTTGATTCAGTCTTCAACTACGGGGCACTTACATTTACTCGTTCAGTTACTCATAGGACAACCGCAACAAAAACTCTTTTTTTTTTAGAAAATAATATTATTTATATATATTTGGAGCAGAGTGTCCCAGAACAGTATCATAAACTAAATTGAACTCTTGATTAATCAATGCGATTTCTGCAATTGTTTATCTTTTACTAATTTACTTAAGTTCGGCGACAAATCTGACGTTGACAGTAACAACTATTCACAAATATGTTGTTCTGTTAATCGGTTTGTACCGTGCGCGGCGGGATTTTTTAATTTCGTGCATATTTTCAAAACATGCGCGGGCCAATTAAAATTCTTTCGCGTGCCACTTCGTGGCCCGCGGGCCTGGGGTTGAGCAGCCTTGGTCTATTAGATACCTATAACTAAACTATAAGTGACGATTATTTCTGATTAAAACTTTTTTCAGAAGAGTTGCATCGGAAGGTGATTCATATGAAAACTTAGATCAACTAGAGTTAACTCAGGCTCCAGTTTTAGAAGACGAAGTATCTGATCTGAGACCAATACGACGAAGCTCTATGAAGAAATTGGTTCGACAGGCCAGCACGCTTGAAACCCAGCGAGACCAGGATGGTAGTTTAAAAATGACTTATTGGTTTTAGTTAATGGCACCTCTTAGTGGAACTTTTAACTACTGTGTATTTTGGATGGTACCTCATTATTATGTAAAATTAAATGTAAATTTCGTTTAGGTTAACTGATAAACACTTTATTTTAATGGCTACACAGATTTCTATTAATTATAATTAGAATTTTATTTTTATACCAATCTTAATAATTGATTTATAATTTGAAAGGTTACTGTTATTGATACTTCCTACATTCAATAATGTAGTTACATGAAAAATAATATCTCACTAGGAAAATCGATACTTATCTAGATTTAATATTGCAACAATATTACTAATGAACTTAACCTTATAGCATGTCATTAGTTCGCCCTTGGGCTAATTGTGTGTGCATAGTTGGTAATTTTAGCTTTAATTAAATGCAGCCTTAGAAATGATATTCTAGTTCGGATCTTATAGATATTTTTTTTAATAATAAAGAGAATTGTTTGCTTCATGTGAACGGAGTGGGAATATAAAGAGTAAGCCAACTATGTAACTTACACTATCTTAAAATAAAAAACTAATTAATATTTATTTACACAAATGTCCTTAGAGTAAATATTAGAAATTAATAAATTATTTATCCAATCAAAACAAAATAATTTCATATTATTTATTTAAAATTATTATCATAATATCATAACAATAGTCTTTAAATCTATAAATAGTATATGCATTTATTTGTCTAATATAAACATAAAAAATATTTACATCACATTCTAACAATCACCTTGGATGCATAATTGTCACCATCTGGATATTAAGCATGATATTTTCGTCATATTAATTATTAATGTATATTGTAATCAATGGGTTCACATAGTATTCAATTAATATCAAATATTTCCGTTTCTAGATTAGTGATCTTAACAGATAAGTTAGCTTTTTTATAGATCTTGTCATAATCGATAACAGCATTGATCCAAGTCCAGTTATTAGTAATTGAACCTATAAAAAAGTAGTCATGGATCAGAAAAAAAATATTTTTTTTTATCTTTACGCTAATAACTATAACGCAAGCCCGATTTTTGTTTTGTCACGATTTTTCGAAATAAAACTACTGTAGCTGTCATAGGAATAGGATACTTTTAGCAAACTAAATAGTTGTGGCGAAATTATAGTATTTATCATATGTATAAATAGTTAAATTTCGCCAGGAACTATTTAGTTTGCATCGTGTTCCTATACATTCAATGATTTTCACCAAAATTATATGATAGACAAATAGAACTAGGCGACTACATAGGCATGGACGCGAGCGAAGCCGCGGGCACTTTAAATAATATTTTAACTTAAATATTCTAAAGTTATAAGTGCAGTTGTTAAACGCTCAGCGTAATCGTTTCTCTAGTTAATTTAGTCTTAGTACATATGTCCAACAGAAAATCTGTGGGTTGAGAGATGAAGATATTCTACTCTCACACGCGTTCTTATAACACAATCACAATTCTCGCTCTTGCCCCTACCTGAACCCAATTCGATTGAAATTATACGCGTGAGTTTGCAGATATATTTTGTGTCCATTAGTACAAACAGAGTAAATAACGCGACTCACAAGTCAAAAAGTAAGTTTGTCTAGGCGTTAATGGTCTTTTACATACCTACTGTCGTTCGGGAATGTTAGTATTGGGCAGAATCTGCGCAATATAGCGGCTACGAATTCGGGCGGACTGCGTGAGACCGTTATCTCTTTCGTCTTCAGAAGGAATCCTCGGTTCCCTTTCCTCTTGGTCCGAACTCTCTGTGTTGTCTAAGAGATTTGCCCTCTCATCTGATTGAATTGTCGGCCTAAAACGATAATATTGTATACGTAATTGATTTTTTTAAATACAAAATATATTTAACATCAGACGTGTTTTGAGCTAATCATTTTTGCATTACTTGTAAATATTATAAAGTAATGTTTTTCAAAATAACTTTTACCAGGTTCGCTCGGTCTCACTTTGTATAATATTATTTAATGATAAAAAATCCTTAAATGAGTGATATTTTATTAAAAAAAAAATTAAAACTCTACTTACGTCTTTAATACTTCCCGTTCGTGTGGGGATAAGTTAAGTATGCCCGAATTCGCAGAATCCAAAATATATATAAGTACGGCAGACACCAAAGCAACTGTATAGAAAAAATTAACGGAATTATTTTACTACTTATCAATAAACAAGAAACGCCTGACATCAATTTATAAATTTTAATAATATAACTTACTAAAGAGACATCCTAAGAAAAACATTTCCAACATAAGATATCCAAATTTGTCAACAATTAACCCAGCGACAATTATCACTGTGGCAAGTCCTAGATTTTGTACAGCTTGACATCTGAAAACAGTAGGAAAAATTGAATAAATTTACAGTAAATTCCGCGTCAAGAACGTTGCGATAAAGCATTTATAATTGATTTGTAGTCTATATATGTAAATAACAATAGAACAAAGCAATACTCATTGTAGCTGATAGGATTCAAAGTAAAAGTACTGCGGTAACGATGGGTCCACTTACATTCCATACGCTGTTCCTAATTGCGATTCAGGAACGATCATAGCAACCAGAGGCCACAGACCACTGGCCAGGAGAGAGTACGATATTCCAAGTGACATCTGTAAACATAATTTTTCTTCAAATGTATTAATCTATCCAAAGTTTCTTATTTTTTAAAACGAGCATCCAATTGATGTATTAATAGTTGCTTATATTTTACTTACCACTCCGACATATGGATTTACAAAGGTAAAGGCAAGTAAAAAGTGAGATCCAATTGTGGTAATTATACTTAAAATCACCCATGTCACGTTTCGACCAGTCTTGTCTATGAGGATACCAAAAAATGGACTCAATACAGCCGAGAGAAAATACACCATAGAATTTACATTGTTTGCTTCTTGTGGATTGAAATCAAATTTTCTTTCGTAAAACAATCTACAACATAATATATTAATTAAAGGCAATTAAAGATTTTTAAAAAGCATGTCTGCTGAAATTAGACAATTTCTGAGAATTAGGTTTTAGGTTTCAGGTACTTTAGTTACTAAATCTCACTATAATTGATAGAGTAATTTAACTGTGAAATGATGATAACAGATATATAAAATTAGCAGACATCTTAATTTCGAGCACAAAAATACAGTTTTATACTTACTTTCCTAAGGCAATAAAGGGAAATATAGCTAGATAATATGCCACACATATGATTGATACAAGCCAAAATACAGACTTGAAATTAAGTATATCAAGCAATCGGAATGGAGGTTCATTGGCATGCTCCTCACTTCTTTCTAATATTTTTTCAGCTCTATGATCCATAAATCCTAGTATAAGCCCACAGATTAGTGAACCCAAACATGTCATTGCAGCTGAAATAATAAGACTATTAAAATTTATGTATACTATAGAGCATTATGTTTATTAAAAAATCTTATGTAGAGAAAGAATATACTCTAATTACAAACTTATAATATTTTCTATACAAGAAAGTAAGTAATATGTAACTGATCAGCCTTTCTGAAACCAACCCAACTAAATGAACATGTTTTTGAATTTCCTATGGGACTCTTATGCTAATAAATGTGCCTACTACTGAGCCAGAAAGGTGGTAAATTACTTCTATAAAACCTATAATGTTTGAAACAGGAATATATCCTAAGGCTTATTTATATATGATAGCATGTTAAAGTAAAAATGACAGAATTATCTCACCTATAAATAAAGTTACACCTAAGCGCTCATAACCACCATAATAATTTGCAACCCAGTGGTAAATAGGTTCCATAACCCAAAAGTTTACAGAGCTACCCAAACGAGAGAAAGATAGTTGTAGTCCAAACACCATATTGAGTTCCTTTCCTTTGAACCAGAGGACAACATAATTATTAACGGCTACTTGTAGTGATTCTCCACCTATACTGGAAAAGAAGTTGTAAATATATTATTTTTCTGAAACTGAAATTTAACTACAAAATTACTACTAATTGACAAATAAATATATACTACATAAAAATAAATACAAAATTAAACATCTTTATAGCATTATGGAATTAAAAATTTAAAATAACCTTTATTATGTACTTTCAAAAGATATACTAACCCAAATAAAAATCTACCAAATATCATTAACCAAAACTTGTTGATATAAACACCAAATGCAAATACAACAGCTCCAACAAATAGGATAGTCATGTATATTATTGTACCTAGTCTTACTCCAAAATACCTGAAATTTATAAGCAGTCTTAGACTATATTACAATTTAATAACATAAACGAAAATTCTGTTGTAATTTATTATTTGTGACTAAATAATAATAAGAACATTTTTTTTAAATATTGAGTTGTAACAACTATTTCATTCATCTCAGTTCTTTCCAGATTATGTAGGATTTTAATTTTCTCTATATCCTTCAAAACACTATGGTATGAGTTGGGACACAAAGACTTAATAATAGTGTTATACATATGCAATACTGAGATACTAGGATGAAATACTTGTCTCAAGATTTCCCATTATTTTCAATTTTACAGAACTACTCTAAATATTAAAATGACATTGTCAATATAAACAGTTATACAGTAAGAGGATCTTCTTATCAGCCAACATGCTTTAGTGCTGTGTGTAATAATTTATATGATTAAATATTGAGTCATGTTTGCACATGTGAGAATATAACATATGTACAAACCTATCAATAAGATAACCACCAATGAAACATAACACCACATTAGGCCAAGAATATATAGCATATAACAATGCAAACTGTGATGTATTTAAATGAGAATCTCCCTTAAAATTATCTGCCAGTGCTGCCGGTGAATCATAACAAAAATAAGACCCTGTAAGAAATAATAAGTCCATAATAAGAATAATAATAAAAAGAGTATGTCTAACAGTCTATATATTTACTATGTAACAGATATTAACATTCCTAAAGAATTAATAATATATGTATAGTAACAATGGAAAATGATAGCTTTTATACTTCAGATTATTTTCTACAATACACTTAGAAATGTCAACAAACCAGTCAAAGTAAATTTTAGAAACATATAACTGACATCAATTAATACTTATGATCTGAAAGAAAATGAGAACAGAAGAGAGTATGGATCTGTCTAGAAATCATTGTTAAGAATATCACTAGTCTTAATATATTTATAAAATTATATATTATATATCTATTTTCCTAATAACATATAACTTAGGCTGTATAAATTGGAATATAAGAATCATTAACAAAAAACAAAGATTAAATTATCTACCAAACTCCACAATTTATGTTTGTAACATATATTATATTTCCCTCACCAAAACAAAGAAAGCACATAAGTATCAATGCAAAAAATCGATGAACTCTATGTGCTGGGTGACACCATGAAGTAGTACTTTCCATTGCAGCCCGCGCCGAGTTTGTGCTGTTTTCAGGCTGATCCATTTTGCAATATATTTATTTTATAGGAACCGAAAGTTCCAAAGGTGCACCACCTCCTGCTGAATAAGTCTTTGTTCTGTTTTAGTCAATGTATAATATTATCGGAACAACCATTTGAACCTAGAGTAAACAAACAAGAAGTTCAAATAATTGAGTACAACAATAGTTCTTACAGTAACAAACAGTTGGCTAAAATAGGTAAAACTTTGTGAATATATATGTTTTGAACGATGAAAATTTTACAGTCCTATATTCCGGTACGGTCACAAACTATGAACTACGATTACATTAACAAAGTTAATAATAATAATAAAACAAATTTCTAAACGTCGTTCAATGTCGAAACCCTACCAAAACTAAATGCCAATGTCAATGTGGTGTTACTCTATTAATATAATATAGACAATAGTAAATATTAAGTAAAAAGTCCCATTGAGACACTACAGTAAAAATCCAAAGCCGACACAGTAGAGTAAGTAAAAGATTGGAGATCCACAATACCAATAGATTGACTGATTTTCAAAAATGGTTTTAAAGTATTCGTTGATGTATGATTAATACATCACATATATATTTCTACAAAATTTGCAACATTTTCCGTAAAATATTGTGTTAAAATTTAAATTACAATATTTGCGCTAAAGACGCTGTCATATGTCATATGATGTGCGTAAAGATCAGAAACAAGTAAATCAGTATTCAGTGTACCCAAGAGTATATTCAGTGTGTTTGTAATATTTGTTCTGTTAATTTACTGGAAAAAATGGTGTGTAACGCCACAATATAAAAATACTAATATAAGAACTCCACAAAACTGTTAGTTTCTGTTCCAACGAATTCAAAAAGACGTTATAAATATTACACACTTCGTCATTTTTAGCAGCCACAGAATAGCTTAATAATCATTAATATACTTAATAGTATTTTAAGGACATGTCGAGAGTTCGAGACGGTTGACGACGTTTACACTTGTCACTTGACAATTGGCATAAACAATTCTATAAAATATATACTGCTTTTTGTTTCACTCTAGTTAGAAGAAGATAAAAATCGATAATTTATATCTTATCGTGGTAATAGTAAAAACGGTTAAACGTGGTTTACGTGTTATATATCTGTATATGCAACAACTAATATGATCAAATCGCAAAGAATAGTCTTATTACTATGTATAGTAACAGTATGTACAGTGTTGGGACATTCGCATTCTCACTCGCATTCCCAAGAAGCTCCGGCATTCAAATACAGTAAAAGTGCAAACCAAAAGAATACAGAACAAACGAGAACTGTTGATTCTGATTATGATTTATATGTAAAAGCTCTTGGTTCTACTGTTTTTATCAGTATAGTGCCATTTTTAATATTATTTTTTATACCCATTGATGGAACTGTGGAAAAACAACCGTTACTTAAAGTGCTCTTGTCGTTTGCATCTGGAGGACTTTTGGGCGATGCATTCCTTCATTTAATTCCTCATGCACTTATTTCAAGTACAAGTAATGGAGGTCACAGCCATAGTCATGGCGGAAGTCATTCACATGACGGCGATCATGAACCTCATGATTTGACTGTAGGACTTGGTGTCTTAGGTGGAATCATTACATTTCTAATTGTTGAAAAGGCTGTACGCTTGTTTAGTGGAGGTCATGGGCATTCCCATAACTCAGACAAAAAGAAAGACAATAAAGGCAAGAAAAATGAAAAAGTTAAAAAAGAAGAGATTAAAGTTGCTGGCTATTTAAATCTTGCTGCAGATTTTACACACAACTTCACAGATGGATTAGCAATTGGTGCATCATTTATAGCTGGACAGAATATAGGAATTATCACCACTGTTACAATTTTATTACATGAAATACCCCATGAAATTGGTGATTTTGCAATCCTTGTACAGTCTGGATGTTCTCGTAGAAAGGCTATGTTATTGCAGTTGCTCACTGCTTTTGGAGCTATATCAGGCACTATTTTATCCATATACCTCCAAGGTTCTAGTGAAGGTTTAGTCTCTTCCCTTATTTTGCCTTTTACAGCTGGTGGTTTTATATACATAGCAACTGTTTCAGTTATTCCTGAATTACTTGAAGGATCAAATAAACTTTCACAATCAATAAAAGAAATTTTAGCATTATTAGCTGGTGTATACATGATGGTGATTATTGCACAATATGAATAATTTGATATTTACTATCTAAATATTATTGTTATACTTAGTTAATAATAATAATTATAAGTATATCACAAAGCTTTTGTTTTACTACTTTTTACTTGAGTATTACATTTACATAATTCCCGAAATTCTGTGTGGAGGTATAAATATGTTTATCCTAATGTCTAATTATTAATGAAATAGAACTAGGTTCTTTGGTTTATATGCAATTAAGATGAAATTCATATAATTGTCCTTTATTTATGATCCATTCTACATAGTTCTAAGGCAATCAAAATCCAGTAATTATATTTATAATGGATATCTTTTCATTAATCAATACTTAGTAGGACCAACTAATGAACTATTAAATATTTGACAAACTAGTAATTTTTTTTAAAACTTCAATAATCATAGAAAAATTGCAAAAATTATCTTTTACATAAAAATTATTTATCAACTAGTTTCTGCCAGCAGCTTCTGTAGTGTTCATTTCGATTTTGTCATCCATTTCTAGTTCTATCATATTATTTTTAGGTAACTTCAGTGATTCTACAGTTTATTGTATTGATTTATTATTTGTATATAGCAAATATATTTAAATAAACCCGTTGAGTATTTTCAGAGATTATATAGCCCGTAGATACAGACAGACAAAAAGGTGAAACAATTATTCTGTTGGTTGTGTGCAACTGATGAAGACCTGCCTAGGCTGAACTGTATTTCTTATATTGATTTAAAGCCGATGTACATTTGAATTTGTACTAAATAAATTTGCCCTCATCTTACTTAATATAAATATTTATTCATAAAATATTGTTGATTAACATTAAGTTAATGAACGTGAAAAGTTATTTTGTAGCTTTTTGTCGAATGATTATTCAACGCAATTCTTTAAATGGCTATAACTTTTTTATTGCTAAAACAATCAGCTGTATACAAGATAAGAGAGAACATAAACACAGGCAAAAATCTAAAAACCGTTGTTTTAGGTTCTATTAAATTAATAAAGACCCCTAATAATATATTTCTCAAATATCTTCAATGTACACATATCAACCAGTTATATTTTTATAATATTATAGATTACTCAAGTATTCATCATTAAAAAGTTGAAAAATGTTAGTGTGCTTTTAGGTGCACTTAAGTAAATTATACTAACAGCTGCATATTTCATCATTAGCAAATTATTTTGATTCCTTTTTCAAAATTTAAATTGCTTTGATTTATGAACTACAATCTTGTTAAGTACATGTTTTTTGAAAACGGTACTAATCTTTATTTTAAGTACAAATGATACTTTCTAAGTGGTAATGCATCAACTTATTTAAAAAAAAACATTTACATTGAGGATACCTAACAAGGCAAAACCTCTAATATAATTATTTGAGAAACCTAAGTCTCTTAAATAATTATACATAACAAATAATATTAAAGTCCTCTCCCTATACATACTAAAGTGAGTTAGTTGAGTAAGTAAAATACAAAATTGATTAAAAATATGTTTATTCAGGTTTACTTCTTCTTAGACACACCCACAGTTCGTCCACGTCTACCAGTAGTCTTGGTGTGCTGACCACGCACACGCAGACCCCAGTAGTGACGCATTCCCCTGTGAGCACGGATTTTCTTTAACCTCTCCAAGTCCTCTCGAAGTTTTGAGTCCAAGTTAGAAGAGGTAAGTTGACTGTACTTTCCATCCACTATATCCTTTTGTCTGTTTAAGAACCAATCCGGAATTTTGTACTGCCGGGGATTTGACATGATGGTAATTATCTTTTCAACCTGCACAAAACAATTACTATTATTAGTTATACAAACCTAACCTCATAGGGAATGTACTAGTTTAGGTGATTGAAAGTTCGATTACTTTAATTTACGTATTTAGAATAAGCCTGAAATGGTTTCTTTTTACTTAATTGCGATAAACTTCACACTTTAAACCATACATAAAATAAAAAAATAACACAAAACATTGTTTACCTCTTCTTCAGTGCACTCCCCAGCACGTTTGTCAAGGTCGATGTCGGCCTTTTTCAGTACAATATTGGAGTATCTACGGCCGACACCTTTAATAGCAGTCATCGCAAACATAACCTTCCGTTTGCCGTCAATGTTTGTATTCATGATACGAAGAATATGTTGAAATTTATCAGGAATGACGAGCGACTGAAAAGTAAAAGAAAAATACAGTTACCGGCAGAAATAAGCATCTGAATGATTTCTGAACAACACAAAATAATAATATTTAAAATGATTAGAACTTTATAAATGATGATTATTACATAAAAACTAGATTTAATACCATTTTGATAGCTTTAGTCGACTCGCGTATTTAAAAGAACATCTGTCAACACAAAAAGAAGGCTGCAGCACTACGTTGACATTGATTTTGATATTCAACAACGGTATCAATGTCAATTTGACATCTAAAAAATAGAAAACTGTATATAGAATAATAAATTAAACATCGGTTAGTTAATTGCAGTAAACTGCATTCGTACTGTATAAAACTTTTATTAACTGTATTGTGGTAAAAATATTTCACAAAATACGGTAACGTTAGTAATTATATGTATATTATCTCTGGTTTCCATTTACTAAGCATAATGCGACTCAAGTGCGTATAAAGACGATGCGTATCATTGGTGTTAGTCTAAAACTTTTTAATCAGATTTTTGTTAATACAGTATTAAATATTTTTTAAAATGATTTCTAACAGAATTAGATATTCAATGAAGGAATATTGTTGACATACATTGCATGGCTGAAGTGAAAGTGATACTACTTATGTGTGTTTGCTCAATTATATGAGATGTTGCTATAATTAAAACATGTAATGTTAAGTAGCTTATATTGTCTGCTTAATGTGTCTTTAAATTTCAATTGGAAAAAACAGGAACTATTGGGCACTACTACAAATTATGCGGAAATTCCATTCTCAGCGCTGATGAGATTAATTTTCTAATCTGTAGTAAACTCCCATTCTTAGCAACATTGACGTGCATTCAAAAGTAATTTTTATATGTGGCAACAACTGTTAAATTTTTAGAACGAGTTCTTTCGTCGTGTGCCGGTTACAATTTTGTTCATCTTTTGTTAGATTATTCTTATAGTTATAAGTTGATATAGAAAACCGTGAAACAAAATGCATACAGAAACGACGTTATCACTTATTCAAATACTAGAGAAGACGATATCCCCAGGTATGTACTGTTAAAATCTTAGAGCATGGCGCTTCTTTATACTCAAATGACCTGATGTACGTAGCATGTAAGAGTCAAATATTTCTGCTATTAGTTCTTTTAAATAAATAAGAATTATATTATTTTTAAGAAGATTATTAGTATGTAACTTTGATAATGATATAAATTTAAATCATTTTAAAAAATGACATATATGTACATGTCAAGTGAGGAAGTTTCTAGTCGAAAATAACAAGTAAATGATGATATTTCTAAAATAGATCATATTTGTCTTCATTTAAAGAGGTAGGTAATTTTTGCATTTCCTAGTCTTTAACTTAAATTCAATATTATAGGATGCTTGCGAATAACCTCGTTGCTTAATGTCATGTCAAGTTTACTTTCCACTACTTTTCAAATACTATATTTTAGTTGTTATTGATACATTTTTTCAATATTTACAGATCGAAGTGAATTGGAAACTGCCGAAAAATACCTCAATCATGCGGCCCTCACGGATTTTACAACCTTCATCAAAATGCTATCAGATATTTTGGTGCAAGGTGGGAATAGCCAAGTGGCGCGAATGGCAGCAGGATTACAGTTGAAAAACCACCTTACATCAAAAGATCCTACATTAAAACAAGAGTATCAACAAAGATGGATAGCATTACCGGAAGATGTCCGATTCTATATTAAGAAAAATGTAATAATTATTCCTTTATTTTCCTAAAACTTACCAAAACATCTTAATGTGACAACAATTGAAGATGTTTCTAATGGCTCTTCAAACTCAATATCATTAATACAATATCAAGTATAACATTGTATAGAATATCAATTTACCATTTTCAGATTTTAGCTGCAATAGGTACAGAAAATAGTAGACCTAGTTCTGCTGCACAATGTGTAGCATATGTAGCTGTTGCTGAACTTCCTATGGGTCAATGGAATGATCTTATTCCCATTCTTGTAGAAAATGTAGTTAATGCTCAGTCAAATGAATTGCAAAAGGAAGCTACTCTTGAAGCTATTGGTAAGTAAAATTTTGAAGGCCCACTTAATATTATATCTCGCTATAAACAAAAATCAATATATAATGTATGCAGAAAAAAAATCAATTTCTAGTTATTTTCAATAAAGAGTACCAAATTTAAATATATATTGTATAAATTGCTAATATCACATCATATATGACACCTATTGAAACCATGATAATTAAATCATGATCTTAATTATTATCACCAGGTTATATATGTCAAGAAATTGATGCTGAAGTTTTGACAGAACAGAGCAATCCCATATTAACAGCTATTATTCATGGTATGAGATCAACAGAACCTAGCAACTATGTTCGTTTGGCCGCAACACAGGCTCTTCTTAACTCTTTAGAATTTACAAAAGCTAATTTTGACAAAGAAAATGAGCGAAATTTTATTATGGAAGTGGTCTGTGAAGCAACACAATCTAGTGATATGAGAATAAGTGTTGCTGCTCTTCAGTGTTTAGTAAGTATTATAGCTTGAACTGATCTCTGGTCTAATTTATATTAAGTATACAGACACAATAAAAAATACAACAATAACAATATTAATTGTATCTGCATACAGTGATTTTTATTAAAACACATATGTTAATTTTTCAATATGTTTATTATCATAATATAAAATGAACGCAGGTGAAACAGCAGAGGACTATTAGTCTATAAAAATTGTATTTTAAATCTACTAAAGACAATTTCACTTGATTCCTTTTAAGTGAAACAAAACTTATATTCCTAAATCTTTTTTAGAATGTTTTTCGTATCTAGCCAGGAGAATCATGAGAGAAGGGCTTCTTATTTAAAAGTTCTTTATGCTGTTGTTTTATGAGTTAGGTTAACTGTAATTAAATGTTAAAGTCAACCCTATTGGTAAATGTTTATATAATCATGCAATTTATTTATTTAAAGGTTAAAATATTATCATTATATTACCAATATATGGAGCCATATATGGGTCAAGCACTTTTCCCTATAACATTGGAAGCTATGAAATCAGAAGTTGATGAAATATCCCTGCAAGGCATTGAATTTTGGTCCAATGTTAGTGATGAAGAGATTGATCTTGCAATTGAAGAGGCAGAAGCTACTGAAGTTGGTAAGTAAACATTATTTTTTTCCATGAAGTCTATGATATTTAATACATATGAAATGAAATGTTTAAAAACACATAAAAATAAGAAAGACACATCTAATTTATCCATTAATTCTCAACCATATTACTTCTAATTAGGTTCAAATTTAAATTGTTATTGCAATCAAAACAAAATGCAATTGTTGAAACCCATATAACTGTCGTTTTTTACAATCTTGTCTGTGGAAAAGTTATAGTCTTCAAGTAGGTTTTCTATCCAAAAAAGTTTTATATATAAATGGTGAAAAGTACTATGTGTATGTAGTTAAACATATAACTAAGTCAACAGTTATTTTCTTTCATAAAAAGAAAAAACATCCATGGTAATCATAGATTATTTTCTTATTATGGTTTTCTTCCTAAACTGTTCTAATATTTAGAATAAGTGAAATAACTTGTGTTGTAGTGATTTTACCCTTCATTAATTCATTATCTATGCTCATAGTCTGATATCATGAAAAAATTTCAAATTATCAATTGTATAGAGTCTATATTGATTACTCTTATATATCGGATCTTTTCTGTGACTACTATTTCATTTATACTCGTTAATCTAACACCTGCCTAAATTTAATACTTATTTGAGATGGACTGTATAGGGTGTAAGAAGACTGCTTCCGAAAACGAAAACAGGTAGTATTAATGACACCTTTGATGACAGAAAAATTCGAGACTGACTAGTAAAACGTCATATTTTTTAAAAACGTTTTTTTAGCATTATTTAAGTTAGTATGGCTAAATGAAATGATAGTTTCCTAAAAATACATTACTTTACTGAAGAAAAAAAAACAGCAATGAAAAACGAAACCAAAAACAGCTGTTGCTCGGTTCAACGAACGCAAGTAGCTAGTAATCTACCCAGCCAAAACAAACAGCTCCTTAACGCCAGCTATACACGTTACGATATATCGTAGCAATTTCAGACTGCAGATAAAGCGAGTGTTCCTAGTGTCTCCACACGCCTCCGATATCGGTGTCGATCGTCAGTTTTCCGCAAAAGCTTTCACAAGAAACGTGTCATCCAGGATGGAAAATGATAAAAGTTTTATACGTTACACCTTTTTTTTTAATTTGATTAAGCTCTTTTTTTATAAGTAGTTCTAAGACTTAATCTTCTTAAGCACTATATCCCTGTTGGCATTTGGATCGAAATGAGCAATCGCCATCCACACGTAACGATAAAACTGTGCAAACGCAATGTACAACAATTTTTCATATACACGATCGATAAATCTGCGTAAATCGATTTGCACAGATAAACGACTACGATATATGGTTTCGTTGTAGCCGACTTAAACGGCGGCCATTTGTGGATTTGTGGAAACGTAAAGTAACCGACAACAGCGGCCCGGCTCACCACCAAGGGGGCGGTTCCTTTGATAGATTATTATGTTTTATTAATTTAATTATATCTTTAGTTTCATTAACATTTTCATGTTCGCATTGTGCGTTCATTGAACCGAGCATCAACTGTTTTTCAATTTGTGTTTCAATGCTATTTTTTTTTAATTAGTATATAATGTTTTTTTTATGAAACTAGAATTTCATTTAGCCATACTAACATCAAGGAGCGTAAATAAATAAAAAACGTTTTAAAATATGACTTTTTTATAGTCAGGTTGGATTTTCTTTCCGTCCATTAGTCTTCGTTTTCGGGAGCAGTCGTCTTACACCCTGAATCAATCTTATTACAAAATTAGCTAATTTTTTAGATATCTAATTGTTTTGTCATTACCTTCTTTGCGACTGTTATTCTGCATGGCCATCGACCGTCGCGACTATGTTCATAGGCATGGAAAAAGAGATGGAATACCTAAATTAATATATAATAACAACATTTAATTCGTTATAATTTATGATATGATTTTGCTTTTAACTAAGGAAATGAAAACTACTTTAATCTTTTCTTTCGTAGTCTTGTTTGCCCATCTAAATATATGACGAGTTGAATTTCTTTTCGAGATAATGATAGCTGTGTAAATAGACAAATATATTATGTCAATGAAGAAAAGTCACTTATATTTTGATACATGGCATTTGCTACAGTAATTGAATATAAGAAGCGTTTACAGATATCTTGCAGTAGATACCCTACTTATATGAATAAATTTTACTAGGTCGGCCACCTGCAAGGACATCTAGATTTTATGCGCGAGGTGCTTTGCAATATATTGCACCTGTACTCATGCAAAAACTTACCAAACAAGATGACTCAGATGACGAACTTGAGTGGAATCCATCCAAAGCTGCTTCGGTTTGTTTAATGCTTCTATCTAACTGCTGTGAAGATGAAATTGTTCCACATGTATTGCCATTTATTAATAGTAATATCAAAAATGAAAATTGGAGATTTCGAGATGCAGCACTCATGGTATTTGGTTCTATTTTGGGTGGACTTGAAGCAAATACTCTAAAACCTCTTGTAGAGAATGCAATGCCAACTTTAATTGAAGCAATGTATGACTCTAGCGTAGCAGTCAGAGATACTGCAGCATGGACTTTTGGCAGAATTTGTGAAATTGTACCAGAAGCAGCTATCAACGATCAATACTTGAAACCATTGCTGGAAAGTTTTGTTAATGGCCTTAAAGCAGAACCGAGAGTTGCTGCAAGTGTTTGTTGGGCATTTACAGGTTTAGCTGAAGCTGCTTATGAATCCGCAGATTGTGGTGACTCAAGTCAGCCACTAACATATTGTATGTCTACATACTTTGATTTCATTATCCAACGCCTATTAGAAACTACAGATCGCCAAGACGCAGCGCAACACAACTTGCGATCTGCTGCGTATGAGGCCCTCATGGAAATGGTGAAGAATTCGCCAACTGATTGTTATGTAACAGTTCAAAAAACAACAATGGTTATATTGGAGAGGCTTCAACAAGTACTCCAAATGGAGAATCATATATCTAGTCAAGCAGATCGTTCCCAATTTATCGACCTCCAGAGTCTTTTGTGTGCAACTTTGCAATCTGTCTTACGTAAGGTGACACCGGAAGATGCGCCCCAAATATCAGATGCCATAATGACGGCTCTTTTAACCATGTTTGCTGGAAACGCGGGTAAAGCTGGCGGCGTACAGGAAGATGCGTTAATGGCGGTCTCCACACTTGTTGAGGTGTTAGGTGAAGGTTTTCTTAAGTACATGAATGTATTTAAGCAATACTTGTATATGGGGCTTAAAAATCATCAAGAGAATCAAGTGTGCATTGCCGCGGTAGGCCTCACTGGCGATATCTGTCGAGCACTCAAGAGTAAGGTAATTTATGTCGAACTTAAAAAAATGCTATTTATTAATAAAATCAAATAACAAATCTAAATGTCAATTATATCTTAACTTCATTTCCATTTTCAGGTGCTACCATATTGTGATGAGATTATATTCCTTCTATTGGAAAATTTAAGTGATCCCTCCATCCACCGTTCAGTAAAACCTCAAATTTTATCTGTCTTTGGTGATATTGCATTGAGTATTGGTCCAGATTTTAAAAAATATTTTGATGTAGTTATGGAAATGTTGTTGCAGGTAATTATTTTATATTATACATACCTTTCAAAAAAAAACAATGTTTTTGTTATAAATTATATAATATAAATTTAAACAAATTTAACAGGCCAGCAACATTCAAGTAGATCGCAATGATTATGAAATGGTGGAGTATATAGGAGAACTCCGGGAGAGCATCCTGGAAGCTTACACTGGTATCATTCAAGGACTAAAGGGTGTTAGTGGAGAGGTACAATTTATACCTAGTTAAGACCCTAATATTAGTAATGTTGTTTTTGTAGACTTAAAAGTGACATTATCTTTGAAACTTTGAGAATGATTAAAACTAACTCACTCAAGAATTTACCTTTTGGTATTAAAAAAACCTGTTTTCATAAAAATACTATATTTCTTATGCTATAAGCACTTACAATCCTTTTATACAATACAATTTATTCTAATAAAAAAAAATAATATAAATCTAGCACGACAAACCGTATAATCAATTTCGCTAAGAGTAAATTCAAAGATTTCTGTACAGGTGCGACCCGACGTGGCCTTAATGGAGCCCCATGTACCTGCGATCGTGAACTTCATGGTGCAAGTGGCGTCAGAGCCGGAGCGAACAGACGGCCATATGTCGGTTATCGCCGGTCTGACTGGTGACCTGTGCACTGTGTTCGGACAGCGAGTTCTACCGGTGCTGGAGACCAAACCTATAATAGAACTGCTACAGGCGGCGCGTAAATCACGTACGCCCCGAACTAAGACCTTAGCCAACTGGGCGACTAAGGAGATCCGCAAGCTCAAACAACCTACACCGCTCACTAGTTGGTACGATGCGATTGCCTAACATATGATTACTTTTAATGTTTTTAATTCTTCTCTCATAAATGTTAGACAAATACACGGTTATAAAGTGTAGGTTTAAAATATTTGTATTCAATTTAGATTAAATTATTCCTGTGTTACAGTTGAAAACATTCATTGATAATTCTATCAATTACGATATAGAATTTAATCATGTTACCAGGTCAAACCAATGTTAAAAATTGCTTTAATATTAGTATATTTGCATACTGTCATAATTATTTATAAATATACAGGGTGTGTTAGGGGACCGCTCTCGAAAACGAAAACTGATGATAGTACCAATGATACGTTTGATGATGGGACGGAAAAACATCGATGTTTTTTAATCAAGATCGATATTTTTCCGTTCCATCATCAAAGGTGTCATGAGTACTATCATCTGCCTTCATTTTCGGCAGTGACCCCCTAACAACCGTTATTATAAATTTACCTAAAAACTTAAATTAACAATATTTTAATATTCATGGACTGGTGCTGAATTGGGTTAAAGGTCAAATTTCGCTTTTGTTTTTGAGTAATACATTACCGCTAAATAGTTCGATAAATAATTTGCATAATATATTTCAAAGATTAATAATGTTGTTGCCATTACCAAGTTATAGATGATTACAGAGTGATAACATGTAATTTACTTATTCCTTATCACATATTTTTTTATTTTGATTATTGATTAAAAATATTCGCCATTTAATAATAAATTTATATGACTAAATTCTTAATCTTAAATTGTTTTGTTTCAGATTTGAAATATCGTGGAGCAATAGTGATGTAACCAAGTTACAAACAAGCTACCCCAGGTTTAAAATATATTAATTGGGAGGTCATATCATGTAAGTCGATAGGTGCATTCGTAAGTCCTTTATAGTCACAATTTAAAAAGTTTGCGCTGATATCTTTTTTGACGTATGTGAATTCAAAGCTTTCATTACATTCTGATTTATCTTTAATTTTTTAATTAGTAAAAAACAGTGTCTTGTATTTATGTTTAAATTAAATTAGTTTCATAGCAATGTTCAGTGCATAGCGAGGCTAGTGCACCTAACGCAATTCTTGATATGCGTATTAGTTATGTATGCCTCACGATAATCTTTCCATATTAATCTAAATAAAGTAAAAGTAATATCAAAGCATTTTCCTATTTGGTATTATAGATACAGACAGTGGCTGTGGTATCTTTACTTACGTGACACGAAAGTGAGATTGTATGAAAGAAGATGTATGTTATTATAGGCATGCACACGTGCAAGGGATTATGAATTTTATAAATTATTATTATTTTTTTGTAAGGTTTACGAAAGGACGTCTGAAAGGTTGTATGTATGATGACGTATGTAAATTGAATATCAAAGATATTTTGTAAACATAGGCGCGTAATAATCTAAATGGTTGGTGTTGAGCCATCAACACGATTGAGGTCTAAGGACGCCATATTGGTGCTAACTATTTTTATTCGTCACAACCAAAATTTTGTGCATCTATTGTGAATATTTAGTTTGTTTTTAATCGCTTCGAAAACGTTAAGTTTTAATAATTTTATAGTAGGTGTATTATAATACATGATGCGAAATTTTGAAAAGAAAGCGATAACAATTAATTATTTAATAAATATAATGCCCATAAAGTAAATGAAAGACTAACATTTATAGAAAAATACAAATTCGCCACTGAATTACTTTGAATATAATTTGTATATATAATCTACGTGTTTCCATCATTGTAACGTATTTTTGCTGTGATGAATAAAAAATGTAATTGCCTTTGGATCTCAAACATACTTTCTTGTACATAATGTTAATTAATGCTCATTTCCGTTTAATTATACTCTTAAAGAGACGGGTTTATTTTGTATACTTCATAAAAATCGCATTCAGAAACTGTAACCATACATGTATTTTTATTTCATTTACCGCACCTACTAGCAACTTATCTGGATTAAGTTATATATAGTAATATGGACAAAAGGGTATATTTCTATAAAGATTTCTGTATGCGAATATAAATTCCGTTTTTTATTTATATATTTAATAACAGCAGTTTATGTCGTTTTGATCCACTGCCAGGACGCGTTAGAATTCTGAATTCATATTTAACTTCGTTTTCGACGTTGTTCATTGCAAAGACATCAGTGCCTTTAAGTATGTAAAATTTAAAGTATTTACTACAAAATTAATGGCGACAATGTAAAACATTACGCGCGTATTTCCTTTATCATTAAGTATGTGACAGTTTATAAAAAGTATTTTAAGAGTGTCTGCTAGTCTGTGAGCATCACTGATAGGAATCGTGACTGCGTGATTTATGCAAGAATTTCTGTAATGTGTGATGTAACTGGAGAGAAATTGTAACACCGGCTTTGGGCTTTGTATCAGCGTTGCCCAAGACTCAAACTATTGATTTTGTTTTGTTTACATTCTACGCCAGTCCGGTGTTGTTCTGATGCCTAAAATGTGTTGTCTGTTTTGAATGTAGATGTACATATCTGATCGGAATTTTTTTAACGATTCTTCAGTGTCATATGTGTACTTATATTGTGGATGATAGGAGAATGTATGAGGACTAGTGCCATGCCCTGAAAGGTTCTTAATTAGAATCATAGGCATCAAGTCTTTTAATACCACCCACTTTTCTTACACAAATCAAATACTGAAACTATTTTGTTACATCTTTTGTTCTCTTTTTGTTTGCAATTATTAACTTGTAAAATATTATTCTACTCTAAATAAAACAATTTTAAAGTTACTCGGTTGTTTTATTTTTCATTGTAGTTGAATCGGTTAAACCTAGAAGAAAAAAAAACAATTCATCTGTTATGTCATAAAATTATTATAATACATATTATTCACTTATCAGTATGTAAAAATGCGTGAAGATTAAGAGAGAACTCATGTGAATAAAAGTCAAACAGATCTTTATCTATTGTTATTGTGTTTAGAATAACAGCGAAGTTAAAGTTCATGCGGTAATATTATTCACTTGTTGGTTGTGAAACTGAATAAACGTCTCAAGATAACTTTTAAAGCTTAGAGCGTTATATGGTAAGTTTGTTTAAAAATTCTGTATTATTTTTCTTTTTTGTGCTATTAATTGGAGATAAATAATAGTAATGTTTAGTTTACGTGTCGTAATGCTGAGGATCACGCTATATTACATATTAATTAAACTGAAATGTGTTTGAACGTAGATTTTTTTTTACAATTTAGCTTACTCTTCCTTATAGCAAAAACTAAATATGTAGATGTTTCACTAACGAAAAATTATCCATAATTACAATTTTAATTTATATTATGTTATATAAATTAAATATTATACTATATATAGAATTTTTAATAAATATGGGTAGGTGGATTAATCATTTATTGTTAAAAATGATTTTATTTGGATTCGTTTAAAATCTAAAACTATGATGGTTTTTGGGATAAAGTGTAAGTATGACATGAACCATTTATATTAATTAACTCTTCTGTGGTCCTCCTATGGTGAGTAGAAGTAGGATAAGTTGCAAAAGTGTACACCAATTTAAATGCGTAGTTAGCGAATTGAATTATGAAAATTATATTAATTTAGAAGTATCAACTGAGTGAAATGAGCTTTGTTGAAAAACTCACCATTTTCGCGACTTGTATAGTTTTGTCCATTTTTTAAAATGTCAGTTATTCTTATGAGTACTAATATAATTATGTATATACACTATTTTTATTTTAATGGCTTTGCAAACGTTACGTTAATGCAGAAAAGAATATATATTACAACAAACTGAAACATTCTTTTCCTATTACGCCACCTAAATTGGTTTTGCTTAAAACTAAACCGAGAGTTTAATCCATCTTATCTCTACTTTCCGTAGTCTTTAAAATGATTATCTTCTCTAACAAGTCTTACTGTATACCAAGTCAAGTTTTGCGTATTTGCTTACTTATGCAAATCTTATCGCCCTTTATAATACGACACAGCACCTTGTTTCCTTTTATTTTCATTTCTTATTCTAAGACCTTTTTGAAAATTGAGATATTTGATTTTTTGGCAATTCGATTTCAAATTTTCAATACGCCTCAAAATAATGTGTTTAGGATTTAAATTTTAATCGGGATGCTTTTATTATATTTCTATGTCTACTCTGTATGCATTGACAGATGGAATCCGTTAAATGTATTATTCTGTGGTCTTTCAAGTTTTAACATGTGGTTTAAATTCTGAATTGACAGTTCAAAATCTCTGCCGATTTAATAATTTAACTTAGAAAACAAGTAATCAATAAGTACTATCTGACTCGGTTGGACAACTTTTACGTAATTTATATCAGCATTGTAGGTACGTATTCTCAAGTAGGATATTTCGTTTTTTTTATTACCATAACCTAAGTTTCATTCTATAGAGATTTACCGACTAATCATTTATAACTTAGTAATAGTAATACTTAATAGCCGCTTTTAACTCTTTGTTATAACTTTTAATTTAAAGTATTAAAAACTTTTACTCATTAACTGTAAAAATCACGGTGCTGTATAGACCGGGTGATTCAGTTCTAAAACAAGATAAATGTGTTTACTGATCAGATACTGTAGTAATTATCTTTAAGAGTTATATTTTAATTTAACTACCGAATAATTATTCTATACAATATATTTTTTGTATTTTAGATAAAAGATGAAGCCACAATATAAAATTGGTAAGTACTTTTAATTATGCTTACAGTTTAACAATCAAACTATGAAATTAATTTATCAGATATGTTCTTATAATCTCATTTTAAAAATAAAAATTAGTTGCTATTTGAAGGTTATCGTGATCAACATAGGGACATTGTACCTGTTTCTAAAAATAATTTGTAACAGAAATAACCTATGAATGTTCGTTAATCGTTTAATTATTCTTTTTAAAAAATATTTCCTTTGTAATTTTAGTTGTAGGAGATTTGATTTTGTATCTTGTTTAAGTGATGGTGCATTGTTTTTTTTTATTATAACAACAACCCCTTGCAGTAATTTAATTATATTGACGCAATTTTAACTTAATGTTTAACCCGATCCCGATGTTGTATAATGGTAAAATATCTAAAAAAAATATTTAAGCACAGACTTACATAAATTAATGATTGTATAATGTATACTATTCCACTATATATAATAAATAATATATTCCACTACAGCTGATGAGAAGTTAGCAGAATTAGGCCGTAATGAAATTATGATGGCTGAAAAGGAAATGCCAGGTCTTATGGCCTGCCGACGTAAATATGCACCATGCAAAATTTTAAAAGGAGCAAGGATTGCTGGAAGTCTTCATATGACAGTACAAACGGCTGTTCTTATTGAGACTCTTATAGAATTGGGTGCTGAAGTAAGTAAAACATAGATATAAAGGCGACATTTTAATGATACATACATAGTTATCTGAAGTTTAGGGGCAGAATCTCAGCAATTACTGACTTAATCTTATATTATTTATTTGTCATGGGAAGATAGGGCTACATTATTTGTGACAATATTAAACTTAATTGTAGTTGTATTGTGCATTTTGGACAACTTACTTTGTATTGCCTGGATTTGTATACATTACTTTAATGCCTATGTAACTGGCCCACAAATATTTATTACTTCTAGAAAATGCCATATTTATAATATTTAGTAAGTTGTAGGCCAAATTACATCTGAGTTATTATTATAATGACATAAAAGAAATAGCCTAAGTTACTTCTTGTGCTATTGGCCATCTAGGGTTTCCTGCCATCTTTTGGTGTAGCACTTATCATTAGTGTCTTTTAAAAACTTTACAAATTTTATTATTTTCCAGTAAATGTGACTAAAAGAATTTCTTTGGTTTTAATGATTTTGCCTAGAACCCTAATTATTATTTGAAACTTTGATTGTGTGTCAGTGAAAGACTTAAAACTATGTCTAGCATTTTTTAACTTTATATTTCCGTTTATAATGCACTTAAAAGCAATCTTGACTTTACTATTTGAAACAGACACTTCATTTATTTTTAATCATTAGTATAATTAACAATGAGTTCATTTGACATACTTTACAATAATTGATTGGACACTTTAAATATATGATACACATAAGATTGAGTAGGATATTTTAGCATATTTATTATAATGACAAGATTTATAATTACAATTGTTTAAGCATGAATAGACTATATCTGGATATATGTATATTTAAACCCAAGGATTTTTAGTATAATAAATAATTATAAGTAAACATTGTTCATAATGTCAACATATTTCACAACAATTAACAAAGTTGCATTGTTTAGATATTAGTTTCTGCTTGTGGCTTCACACATATATAAGTACCAATGTAATCAGTTGGAAAATTTATTTCATAAGGTGAAAAGCATTTCATTGTTTATTTTAGTGTTGTTATTATACTATAATAAGCTCTGGACTAAGTAGACACAAACATGTAATAATGTATATTAACATTCAATTAATTTATGCAAATGATTATGTGGAATGAGAAAAGAGCGATAGATCACGAAAAGTGGTTATTAACCTTATTTGTCTGTCTGCCTCTATGCATAGGCCGAACATTCTAAACGGATTTTCTAGCGATTCATCTGTAGATAAAGCATATCTCGAAGCATAATCGTCTTTGTTTCAATAAAATTTTATCTAAAGGAAAAGTTATCTGCTTTGGAAGATATTTTCTCTTTTTTTTCTTCTATACATATAAAAAAGTAGTAGAAACCAGGTGGTTGTATAGTCAACGAAACGATGCAAACATAATACGATAGACATGGACGCTAGCGAAGCCGCGGACAAAAGCATGTTTTAAAATATATGATTATGAATAATGGTTTTTCTTTCTAATTTCTAATCTAATATGCAGGTTCAGTGGTCAAGCAGCAATGTTTTCAGTACACAAGATGAAGCTGCCGCTGCTCTGGTGGCCAGAGGCATTCCTATTTATGCCTGGAAAGGCGAAACGGAAGATGAATACATGTGGTGCATTGAACAAACTCTTATTTTTGCTGATGGAAAGGTATAATCAGTTTTTTTATGGTACTTAACTATGAATTTAAGGCATTGATTTTATTACATTTTTCTGACAACTCTTCATAATTATAATGTTATAATGCACTAGTGAGTGGTACTCCACAGTTTTATCTGCATGTTATATTTTGCTACCTTCATGGTAGTAATATCTCGTGATTTCATCATCTGTCATTTACATGTAAACACGATAATGATGATGAAATAAAAATAGTCTGTGTTACTTGCCATATTATCAACCTTCTGCTAGTAAAGCTATTGTCATAATTGGTGGAGTCTTTTCAAACATTACACAGAGCACAGACATACAAATTTTTTATAACGCATGGTTCTGTTAAAAGTACCATAAATATATATATTGTTAATTCTGTAATTTTGTTTTAACAGACTTCAATTTTTATTTATATGCCCAGATGTATAGAATAATATTTTTGTAGCCCCTCAACATGATATTGGATGATGGAGGTGACTTAACAAAACTAGTACACACAAAGTATCCGCATCTCTTGGAAGGCATTAAGGGGATCAGTGAAGAAACGACTACAGGTGTTCACAACCTCTACAAGATGTTTCGTGAAGGTGCTTTGAAACTTCCTGCCATAAATGTAAATGATTCAGTCACTAAGAGCAAATTTGATAACTTATATGGGTGCAGGGAATCACTGCTTGATGGAATAAAAAGGGCAACAGACATGATGATTGCAGGAAAAGTATGTGTAGTTGGTGGTTATGGAGATGTTGGTAAGGGCTGTGCACAAGCTTTTCGTGGATTTGGTGGAAGAGTTATTGTTACAGAAATTGATCCAATCAATGCACTCCAAGCTGCTATGGAGGGCTTCCAAGTAACCACAATGGATGAAGCAGCTGAAGTGGGACAAATATTTGTGACAACTACAGGAAATATTGATATTATCACTAAAGAACATTTCTTTAAAATGAAGGATGATGTTATCCTCTGCAACATTGGACACTTTGACTGCGAAATTGATGTTGCTTGGTTAGACAAGAATGCTAAGAAAGTTAACCTTAAGCCACATGTTGACCGTTATGAACTTGATAATGGGAATCATTTGATTATATTAGCTGCAGGAAGGCTTGTTAACTTGGGCTGTGCCACTGGTCATTCATCTTTTGTCATGTCTAATTCATTTACTAACCAAGTTTTGGGACAAATTGAATTATGGACTAAACATAATTTATATCCAATTGGTGTCCACACATTACCAAAGAAATTGGATGAAGAAGTTGCAGCTCTTCATTTAGACCATCTTGGAGCTAAGCTTACCAAATTGACACCAAAACAGGCAAAATATATTGGTGTTCCAATAGAAGGTCCTTACAAACCAGATCATTACAGATACTAATTCGAAAGTGTACTTTTCTTTTCAATGGGATTTCTTGCATAATAAAAAATGAAACTGATGTGGGGTTTAACTAACATTACTTATTTTTGTTACATATGATATCTTTATAAAGGTGAATGAATAATAAACAGTTTTGTCTCTGAATCTATAATCTAAATTTTTTTCATTTAAAGTTTTCCCAAAAAACATATTTAATATTAAATAAATTATCAATGGACATAATCGCATTTCCCAGACTTGAGTCAAGTTGATTGCGTCTAGGTATTTTGTATGACTATTAAAATACTTATACAGGGTGTTTGAGGACTGCTCCCGAAGACGAAAACTGGTGATAGTAGTTATGACACCTTTGATGATGGGATGGAAAAAGAATCAATCGTGACTTTAAAAAGTCATATTTTAAAACGTTATTATTGTAGATTTCCACATAGGTAAAATTTATTTATGTGAGGTTTCTATTATTTAGCACTAAGATAATGCTTTAAGATGCAAAAAATCTTTCCAAATTTAAATCTTTAGGTTTAAGAATACATTGATCTTTCAAGTTGATCACCCAGCCTGGTTCCAGTCCGTAAAAAATTTGTCTAGGATCCTTTCTTGCACATAACATTTCAAAATGAGGATCATTCTCAATCTTTGGCAATTCATATCCATATTTTTGGGCCAACCTTTGCCGTTCTTGAGATACTTCTACAGGATCTGCCAAATATCCTCTGGTCTTCGCACTTGTATAGTATTCTATAGCGTCTGGTGGTGGAATCATTCGTCTAGGAATAGCTTGTCCACTTTCAAAAAATTTTTTTGGATCCTTTAAGAGGAAAAGGCTATGAGGATCATAATAAGCAGTTGTTATAACACCTCCATTTCTTTCAATAGCAGCAATTACTAGTTCACATGCCCACTGGACTTCTATATTTATTTTCGTAGAAAAACTGTCAGAACCTTCATCAGTTAAATTAATCCCAAAATGTTTCTGATCTGGGAAAAAATTGTACTGGCCAGACTTGACAAAACTTGTTATATCTAAAGGTTTTGAAGTATCTAGTCGGTTTTTATCAATTAATAATTGAACTTCATGTAGTGATAAAGGTGGATATTGTCTTCGGAGACTGCAATCAAAAATTAAATTATCACAATTTTTATTACCTAACACTGTTCATAGATAAACAGAAATAGTGAAATTAATTTTAAGTGATAGTTACATTAATTATTGTAATAGGAAATGGTGGTATATTAAAAACTTAACTAAAACACAGTAGCGAATATACTTACTGATGTCCTCTATAATAGTGTTCCTGCGGCATTCGCAAGTAAAATGGATTATTTCCAGTTTCGTAACCCAATCTCATATAATTTTGTCTTTGACCAGAGCCTTTATTTCCTGCACCATGTTTATCTCCACCGTGTTGACCGCGACCACGTTTTTGCTAAAAATAAAAAGTGTTAAAACTTTTCACATTCAATAGTTTATACAGATAACCTTAAAATTACATACATTCTTCTTATGACCCGGGTTATCACGTATATTGGCCAAAGAAACCCTTGGTAATGATCTTAACATCGCTAAAGACTTTTCCGTTATTTGTCGAGACCCCATGTTTTATGTTCCCGTTCTATTTAGAAATAAATAATTTAATCCATATAAGAAGTTTGACGTTTACCCATTAATAATATATTAAATTATTAACGTTACTACTGAAGTAGATAATACGTCAAAAACAAGAAACTGTTTATCGTTGACATTTGACATCTTTGAATTATCAATCATAGGTAACAAAAGCAATATGCCTAGAAGTTTGATCCAACCAGAAGTGATTCTAAAAAAATCAAAAGCGAAGAAATCTGTTAACTATTATTTTAATAACTAAAATTTAAAATGCAGTTTTAAATTTGACAGATGATAGCAGTTGGGCACGTCGTCTATAGATCATACTAGTGTTTAAAATATTCTTAAGCTCCACAGTATAGGTTGACAACTACAATTTATTTATTGCAAGAAAATAAACAATTAATGATTATTGCATTTATTTAATAATTTATATATTACAATATCATTTTTATTATATATAATAATACTTTATGTCAGCAATTTTTTTACTTCACTAGGTGTCCGTCTAATTATTACTTGTGCATCCCCATACCCATTACTTGGATCGTTTATAGCATTATAGAGTTGATCGAAAATAGCAAATATTACTTCAAACGCCCGTTTTTTTACTAACGATTTGTGTGTATGACTTATTAACAAATTTAACTGTGGCAACATGTATGCATCTGGGGTCACTAAAAACATATCAAATTTACTTAAGAATGTTTTCAATGATGTAGCATCCATGCCTGGAATAGCTGAAAGTGGTCCATTAATTTTCTCTTGAAGAATAGTATATATTGGACCCATGTTTAGATTTGCAACAAGAAAACTGGCTTGTTCAGATGTTAACGTATCAATCTGTGCCTCTGATTGTGCTTGTAGTCTTTCATTGTACTCATCCAAAACGGTGTACAATGAAAGAGTACATTGGATATGATAGATACAGTTTAACATGTACACTGACATGTCAGTAGAGCTTAAGTGACATGCTGTTTCATTGATAGCATGCAAAAGAGGCTCCAAAATATGTGTTATTATAATTTTTTTGTTTGTGTTATTAACATTATTAGTGATGTTCATTAAGTTTCGTAAAAATCCAACTAAATCTGTTACTACTATAGACGGGTTCAAATCTTGGGGAGGTGCTTTAACACCGTGGCTTAATTCTCTCTGTATTTTATTATCCAATGTTATGAGAAAAACTTCTTCACTCTTCTGTAAAAGTTCATCAAGAGTATCAAGGATATGTCCTTTTGTTATGTGAGTTTGGATTGTTTCTCTGTAATATGTGATCAAGTTAGTAATAGACCAGAGCACCAACGGATCTTTGTCTGGCTTCAAAATTAGCTCGGCTCGTACTTTTAATAATGGACACAAGGCTTCCATTATACTTGTCAGACTTTCAATTATTTTAATATCTTTGTCTGACAAAGAACAATATTTAAATAATGTATTTAAATATTCCTTCTCAATGGGTAAAATTTGATACACCCATGCTAACATATCTCCCATATATCTCTTAGGTTCATTAGCATAAAACTCAATAGGCCTGGAACCATCATTACCTTTCGTTAATACATCAATAAATAACTGTACAACAATGCCTTTTCTTGCATTACAGTATTCATCAATAATATTTAAAAATAAAACTTGTCTGTTTTCAAATTTTGCTAAAGCCTTTGGAATAAGAGCATTATTAGGGGAATCAACAACTAAGCATGCTCCTATAGTCCAGTGGTACAATTTTTCAATTGCAGCTTCTTGTTGCAGTCCAATAATTTCCATAACATCAAAGGCTGGAGTTTGGTACCAGCACTTAACTAGAGTTTTACAGTTTTCGTGCAGTTTTTCAATATGAGATAAGGAATTAAAAAAGTTTGCAGACATAGTTGGGGTGTTATAGAGGTATTGGTTGATTTCTGGTGAAACTTGAAAATTAGTTACAAATGCATTAGCCCAGATGAGTTTCTTTTTTGATTTTTTTCGTTCATAGTTTAATTTAGTCGTTTGTGCAATAATGTGGTGAGTTTTCGTTTTAGATTCATTTAATCTGTTTGACATATCTTTAACTGAAATGTCTAAGGTTTTCAGAGATTGAATTAATACATTTAATTTTTCTTTAACTTTACCATACTCGGTTAAAATAGCCTTGTTCACATATAAATCCTTTTTCTCGATTTCATTAATGAGTGTTCTTCTCATATAAGCAGAATCCGTAGAGCATAGTCCAGAAATGGTATACAAGGCGTCACTATTATCTGCTATTACGTGACTATCAAATATTTTATTTATCTTCTGTCTAATGGGATTGTTGTACACATTTTCCATCTTTGTTGAAACTATTCTAATAACAATTGCTAAAAAATTTGTATCACTTTAGTTACCACGAAATAATATATATTATAAACATAGTCACAGAGAATAGATGATGTATATTGCTTGAGAACTGTCAACTGTGAAGACAATTATAAATATCAAAACGCGAAGTTCAGAGTTGTATAAGCACTATATGAAATAATTAACCCTGTTGTCAAATTAAAGCACTAATGTGCAATAAATAAACTCCGAAACTATAGATGGTGTCATTGTCATTGTCTACCTAACCCATAAACTACTTACATAATATGCTAGGTTAATAATAGTTTTTTTTTTTTGGGGGGACGTCGCGTTTTTAGTCAGGTGGCTATTAAAACTAACCGGATGTTAATTAGTCCAATAAAATAGGGCTTTACATGACCATGTAAAATGCAAGCCTACATTTTTTTATTAAGGATTTAATATACTTTTGAAGGGTGTACAGGTAAAAAATTCTAAATTTCATTTGGAGGTGACAAAATAGGTAAAATCCACCCTCAAATCCCTTTTTTAAGATTATCTCAAAAACTAAAAAAGGTACGAAAAATAATTTCTTACAAAAACTGAATTACAATGCTCTAATAGAATTTAATCTAATAATTTTCACCGTATTTGCAATAGAAAACGAGATGTTTGCAAAAATCTTATAAAAATTATCGTTTATCCTTAGGGATTATATATATATAAAACTGGACAAACGTCAAATTTTATGGAACGATCACAAATGAACGATTTAGCTTATAAAAAGTTAATTCATCTCCGCCAATTTCCGAGAGTTGTATACTTCCTTGCAACTTATCTTAGATACAATAGTTATATCTGTTGCCTATACTCTATACTTACAACTATAATGAATTTTGAATACTCTGTTATTTTTTGAAAGTGAGTGAAATGTGAATTAGTGATTGTAACCTTCAAACCTTGTAATCTTTAAATAATAGACTAAGTCTCATAATTAATTTGGTACGATTTTATAAATAGGGGCACCACGATTTAACAACATTTATTGCATATAATAGACGGGTAATTTCTTTTATGTTAAATCATAACATAGTCGATTGCTGATATATAAATATATGTTTCACAAAAGTGTACTATCTTTTGCTAATTCAAACTATATATGTTTCTCTAAAATGGCAAAAAGTTCATTTGAGTATGTAAAAAACTACGAACTTAATGATACCTTATTGCCTAATACTTGGATTATTGTAAGACTTGATGGAAAATGTTTTCATAAGTTTTCTGAAGATCACAATTTTAAAAAACCAAATGATCTCAGAGCTTTAAGGCTAATGAACTATGCCGCTTTTCAAGTATTTAAAGACTTTAATGACATATGCCTAGGTTTTGGTCAAAGTGATGAATATTCATTTATTTTTAAGAAGAATACTTCACTTTATAAAAGGCGAGCAGCAAAATTGTTAACTACAATCAATAGTAAATTTTCAACATCTTACGTCTTTTATTGGAGTAAGTTCTTTGGTAATGAAGTTTTACAATATCCTCCTATATTTGATGGAAGAATTGTATTATATCCATCTGAAGAAAATGTAATAGATTACTTAAAATGGAGACAGGCTGATGTCCATATAAATAATCTGTATAATACCGCATTTTGGACACTTGTACTACAAGGAAAATTAAGTCATGCACAAGCTGAAAAACGATTATGTGGCACTGTATCTTCTGATAAAAATGAAATCTTGTTTAAAGAATTTAATATAAATTATAATAAAGAAAAGGATATTTTCAAGAGAGGAACAATTTTGCTAAAACAACCAGTCCAAGAAGAGATACTAGGAAAAGTTATTACAACAGTAGTAGATATTCATGATGATATGCTTAAAGAAAAGTTTTGGTTAAAACATGAAAATTTATTGGTACAAAAATCTAAAAATGTTTTGTATTATGAAGGTCCAATGACTGATATTATTAAAGAACAAATTTCAATAAAGGAGAAATCAAACAAAGTATAATATTTAAAGAATAAAACAATTTAATAAGTATTATATATTTTTATTGATTCAAAACTAATTTCATTTACAACATCCTACATAGTGTAAATAGATATTTAATAACAATTACAATTCTTACTTTTGTAACAAATAAGAAATGATTTTACCTTGACAAAACTGGCTTTACTTAAAGTTTCAATTCAGATTAAAAATATTTAATCTTTAATTCATTATATGGATTTTAGATAGAATAATAAAATGTAATAATTAACATTTACACTAATACTGTTCTCTTCAACAAATTTTCTTAAAATGATTTTTATTGGTTGATCTTATATTATAATAAGCATAATTGTTAGAGAATGGAATGATAATTATTTTAGACAGTGGCATTTTTAGACAAATATTTATTTAACTTTAATATTAAATTTGTGTTTCTTATAAGAATTATATATAGTTATATAGTTTTACAATATTATGTAGTGTTCTGTAGAAAGAAAGCACACTTGCTATGTGACATGCAATAACATTATTCAAAACAGTGGTATCATAGACCATTACAATAATATTTTGATAAATAGTTGGAACATAAAACATTTTACAAGTATTTACATAGAAATAAATATTTGAACCATAATGGTATTAGAAAATGGGAATGTAATTGTCGATTTTGGCTCTGTGCTTTTGAGCAACACATTCACTGATCCATACAATGTTTCTGCATTCCTGCTCCTTCAGCTTCAGATAAGAGTAAAATACCCCAAAATGAAATTGTTGCAGGAAAGCCATGACATTCAAACTTACCTAAAATAAATATGTTTTAAAAAGTTCAGATCCGTGTATATAAAATATAATTAAAGATAATAGATACTGGACTTAAACAAACACTCACTTCATGCTCGAAGAATTTATCTTCCAAAGTTTTATCACCAACATTGCTGCCTGCTCCTTCAAAAAGTGCTGAATACTCAGCATAATATTCAGCAACAGCTTTCACTTGTTCATAATCATCAGCACGGGCAAGAGCAGCCAATCCATCCGGGTTTAGTTTGCCACAGCGTGGATACAACTTAGCACGGTCATCTTTCGAAAGCTCTGTTCCAAACGAGTTAATGGTAATTATAATAGCACGACGGTCAGCTTCGAACTGGAAATGTATTGTAAATTATCAAATTATAATAACTTTTAATATAAAAATATTATAAATTAATAGAACTGACTGTCCTAGTAGGAAATATAATTTATTGATTCTAATATATACTACTCACAGCTAAAATCTCACACATGACATCAGCAGTTGTACCTCCAATTTGTTTACAGAAATCATAGAAAGCTTCTAAATATGCCTTGTAGAGGGTGTTACGAATGATTTCAATATTCATTTCATCCAAATCTTGCTCACTGATACAGTCTACAAAGAATGGAGCAAGTGGAGTGTCCACCAATACAGCATTGTACAGTTCTGCAGGGGTTGCTGCTACGTGAATAGCTTCCATTTGTTCAAAGGATCCCAGTGGGTGACATTTAGGGATCAATTCAGAGATAGGTCTCTGGTGTAAAGTACCAGTAATCAACAATATAATATTGTCAATCATGTAACTGTAGGTGATGAAATCTAAGAATGTCGACATGGGTTCCACTGAGTGATTCCTGAGATGTTGGAACTCAATGACCAATTTTTCACGAAGCTTGTCATCGATGGTGGATACGGCGAGAGGGCTGGGCTCATTTGCTAAGAATGTCCCGTAATCAGTTCCTTGAAGATGAAGCTTCAGGTCTACAAAAAATAAAGATGTATTAAGTACCAAAACGGTAATTTGACCTACAAGGCTTGCGTATACCATGAACGGAGGATCGGATAGACGAATAAATACCAAAATTTATTAAAGAACTCACCCTCTAGGGTTTCACACTGAACTAAGTTAAGGTAATCAGCTTGCTTCAAAATTCCACATTTAAAGCCACGGCACAACCCCTCCAAATAGCCAGCATCAATGTTAAATATACAGCCCTTCATTTTTGAGAAGTCCTCTCACCCTATTTTTTATCCGGTTTATTAAATACTGCAATCTGAAGAGTGTGGGAGGAAACTATTAACAAGCAAATCGTCTCTAAACCATTGATTGATCATATGATATATCCATAGACAATGCATATATAATTTAGTTTATGTTTGTGATGTTGCCATTTATTGACAATGTATCTACTGGCTGTTCAAATATTATCTGTCAAATATGTAGAAAAAAAAATATTATTCATTGACAGAGAACAGCTGTTTTTTTGAACCAAGAATTTCATGAATTTTCTGTTTCATATAAAGTGTTTTTACGTTCAACACGCGTACCAATTATGTTTTCGTTGAGGGCAATATTTCCTGAAATAACTACACAAAGTAGGATATAGGGTTATCCAAATTAATTTTTGATTTTCAAAAGTTAGTATTAATGATTAATTTACATTTCCTGTATTTTTTACAGGATTCTTAAATAATTTCGCACGACAAGCATATTCACAGAAATCATCATTGTCTGATCCAGAAGGAAATGTATCAAAGCCTGAATCCAAAAGGTTGGCAGAATTTAGAAAAAAATTAAGAGAAACTACACCAATTGAAGATTTGGGTGAACAACCGGAATTTTGTCCTCCTAAAGACGATCCATTACCAGCTTGGCCAAATAACACCAATCCAAACACGGGTGAAATAGGTGGACCCAGGGGGCCAGAACCGACTAGATATGGGGATTGGGAAAGAAAAGGAAGAGTTTCTGATTTCTGAGGTTTCTATAGTTCAGTTGAGTCATTGTCATCTTACTAGTCTCTGTGATATATTTATGTATGTTTTCTTTGAAAATTAGAAGTTGTTAATTAAAATGCTATTTGATTTCGGAATGACTAAAAATAAAACTATTGTTTTTATTTAAATATTTATTTTAGGTATTTGCAGATTTACCAACAGTTTTTGGCATCTTTTTATTAGTAGAATCTTCTAGTTCTTTAGCCTTATAATAATGTGGGGCAACTTCTAAAAGCCATTTACTTTCTATTTCTGTTACTTGTCTCATAAATTCTTTAGAAGTAAATACAAGTTCATGGTATATAACCCATCTAGGTAATTCTTCAAATAATGCACTATTAGGATGAATCATAACTGTCTGAAAATAATATAACTAATTATCAAGGGCATACCAAACATCAATACAATTAATAAAAATGACTAAATGGAAGATATTTGCGATTGTAATAGAGTAACTGTATCAGAAAATTAGCACTTATTGTGTTTTAAATTATGAAATAGAACAAATGTTTGCACATACTTGATTATGTTTGACTGTTTTATAGTGACCACCTTTAGAAAACTTAGCTATGTGGTAGAAATAACCAGCTGTAAGTGCTTTACGAATATTTGCATCTTCTGTAATACTAGACACCATCTCTATTTCAACCCTGTCCATAAGACTTGCAAGTTGTTCGCGGACGTCACGAGCTCGCTTCATTGACCTGTATTGTATAAAATTTTCATAACACCACTGTATGGAATAGTCTGAATCAACCCACTGGTTGTAAACATTCATTAGAGTCAAGTGATCACCACTGGGATGGAAGAAATTTTTTCTTGCTGTATCTGCATGTATTATTTTATCTTTTGGCCTATAAAATACTGAACTGTTAACAGAAAGCATTGCAGCTATTGTGACAATTTCTTCAGAACACTTATACCTGTAATAGAAATTAAAAAACGTTTGTTAATTTTAGTGGATCATAAATAAAAATTATTAATGTTGATGGATTTTGCCGTTCGGTTACTGCAATACTAACTTTTCACTAGCTAACAACATTTTAGCAAGCATGGGATCTGTCGGAAACTCTGCCATCCTTCTTCCTGCCTTAGTTAATTCCCCATGGTGATTGAGGGCACCAAGAGCATATAACTGTTCTAAAGCTAAAACTAAAGTTTCATGTGGAGGAGGATCCAAAAAATCAAAATGTATTAAATCATTAATTCCCAAAGCTTTTAATGTGAGTACTGCATTTCCCAAATTAATTCTTTGTATTTCTGGTACAGTGTTATCTTCAAGCTCATACTTATAAGCCCAAGCAGTATATAATCTAAAACATTTTCCAGGTGCAACTCTACCAGCTCTACCTGCTCTTTGATTTGCTGATGCTTTAGAAATGGGCACTACCATTAGACTTTCCATTCCAGTTTTTGAGTTGAAATTGTTTTGTTTCGCAAAGCCAGGATCAATGACATAAATAATGTTGTCTATTGTGAGAGATGTTTCAGCTATATTAGTAGCTAGAACAACTTTCCTTGCTCCTTCAGGGGTAGGCTCAAAAATCTTAGCTTGCATGTCACTAGGTAGATTGGCATATACAGGTAGTATGACAAGTTCTTTCAATTTCTTTCCAAGCCTTTTAGTCCTTTCTTGAAGCATTTCAACACAAGTTTCAATTTCTTCTTGGCCTGTAAGGAAAACAAGTACATCTCCCAGTGGCTGTGTAGCATGTATTTGTAACACTGATACAACACTAGCATCAATATAATCTGCTTCTGGTGCTTTTGTATAATAGATGTCAACAGGAAATCTCCTACCAGGTATTCTAAATATAGGTGCTTCATCAAAGAAACTTGAAAACTTTTCAGCATCTAATGTGGCACTGGATATAAGAAGCTTTAAGTCAGGTCTAAACCTGGTTATATCTTTAACTAAACCAAATAAAATATCTGTATGCAATGTACGCTCATGTGCTTCATCAATTATCATAACACTGTATGATGCTAGATCTGGCTCAGAAAGAAATTCTCTGTGTAATGTCCCATCTGTCATGTATTTAATAACAGTTCTATCTGATGTGCAATCTTCAAACCTTATGCTATATCCAACTTCATTGCCAAGTTTTACATTCATTTCTTGTGCAACCCTGGCAGCTACTGACATTGCAGCTACTCTTCTTGGTTGTGTACATCCTATTTTTTTACCATCTTTTGTGAAACCAGCTTCATGAAGATATTGAGGGATTTGAGTTGTTTTACCAGATCCCGTTTCTCCTTCAACAATTAAGATTTGATAATTTTTTATTGCCTCTATTAAAGAATCACGAAATGGATAAACAGGTAAGGATTTTTTTGTTTCCTCAATAGTCATTCGCAATTTTTTATACTCGGAAATCTCTTCAGTGTCTTTTTTTTCTTTGTTGCCTTCAAGTTGCAGTGCTTGAATAAAATCAATTTGTTCATCGAGAAGCAATTCATATTCATCTTGTGTTTTAGCATCTTTGGCACCAAATTTAAAGAATGCAGACTTAATTTGTTCTTGTTCCCATTTTCTTTGTTCTGCATGTGGCAACTTTTCATTTTCATCTACTTCAATGTATTCACCTATAAGTTAAGATAAAAAATTATGAAAATATCACAATATGTAGCCTATGTTGAACGGAAAAGATATTTTAATTTATTTATATTACTTAAATCATCTAATTTTATTAATAAATGATAAATAGCACTATGTTACAAAACTTATGTCTTTGTTTTCAATATTACCACAACATATTTATTCTCATTTTTGTTTCTTAATTAATAAGACAAAATAAAGTATAATTGATTATGATCACACAGGTATGAAGTTAGTATTAATAATTAATATTAAATCTTACTATATCCGAATTACTTCAGCCTTATACTTCATATGTTTCTCAATATAGTAACTCAATGAATATACTTATTTTAAAGCAATATTTAAGGAATAGAATTAAAAATTTCAACAAAAAGTATTTTTTGCTATAACTATAAGATTTACCTTTTTCGCCTTTCCCCAAATCTTGTGGCATATGATATCTTTGAATATTTTCAAGTTCTCTTGCCTTTTCATGTTCTTTTGCTAGCTTTAATATAGTTTTTTTATGTTCCCTGTCCCGTTTTTCTCTCTCTGTTAATCTGTAAAAAAAAAAAACAGATGTGTGCACCCAGCTAATCTGCTAGTCAATATTTGTGGACAACTATTATACCAGCTCATAGATTTGTATTATCAGTAATCTTGTAACAATCATTATCAATTCTATCAATATAAAATTATAACAGCCTCTCAGTTTAATATATATATATTTATTATTTAGTACTTACACACTTTCTTCAAAGAGATATTCATCATCTGCAATATCGTCTTCAAGTTCTACAACTTTATCATCTTTCCTTTTTTGTAGGTATTTTCTGCGAGACTGTACACGCAGTTTTGGTAATAATTTTTCTCTATCCTTTGCGTCCAATTTAAGACGTTTGGCTGCTTCTTCATACGTTCTCTTGCTGGAAGACTCAGTAATTTTCTTTACTTTCTCTTCATCTCGTTTTCTCAATCTTGTAGCAAATTCATCTCTTTCTTTTATATCCTTTAGGCGACTCTCTTCAACACTATCTGAATCTGACGATGAGTACTGTCTCTTACTTCCTTTATCCATTTTTTGTGTGCTTTTTAACGTTTTATAACAATAAATCAGCCCAAATTTTTTAAATTATTGGAACGCCTGTTGATCGATACGGAAAACAGAAATAAGTTTATTATTCGTAAATTATAAATATATACCAAATAAAATCTCTTTACAAACCAAAGAGTTTATCTATATTATAGGTATAATTGCCATTTTGTAACCAATAATTGTGTTTATATTATTGATAAAAATTTAAGTGTACCATAACAAGTGTCAAGTAGGCACTAGACATAGACTAAAACTTAAATAGTAAATGACAGTTGACATTACTAAAATATAGATATAAAATTAGAAAAATGCTCAACTAAGTTTATGGTGTTGGTAATCTTCTCGGATACAAGATGCAGGAATTATTTAGTAGTAATTACTTAATTTTATTTATAGGTAGGATTCGAATCTACGTTATACGTTTGCAAATGATTTTCTATACATAATTTTATTTGAAACCTTAAATATTTCATGACTGAAACCTTATTACTTCTTTTCATCATTTCCTAAGGTATAATTAAAATATGACACAATAATGACTTTATTTGCCAAAAGATTTCTTTGATGAAAGGATTTTATTCTTTGTACCATTTATTTAATTTAAAACAAAATCAAGATGGTATTTAGGTCGTTGATTCGGTAAAGTTATTACAATCTATTTAAGTACCTAACATTTTTAGTTCGTACTTACTACTTATATAAGTATATATTTAAATGATAAATATGCTATTTATCATTTAAATATTTAAATACTATATATAATTTGCTATTATTTTAGGAAATACTCCACATTTTCAAAAACAGATAATTTTTTTCATAAACTAAGAAATAATAAATTGCAACAGTGGGTGGGTACCTCACTGAAAAATTTCGAGTTTGTAAGAATTCTTGGGCCCACGGCTGAGGAGGTGAGTTTGCCTAAACAATTTTTAAATTTGCTTGTAAACAATAGCTTTTATGTGTAATTTAATTTGGGTAATAATATTTTTATTTAAATATTTTTTTAATATTACATAGATATTTTTCATATTTTGAAGGTTATAAAGGACACAGATTTATCAAACAAAACATGTCTAGTCACGGGAGCAAATAGTGGTATTGGGTTGGAAATAACGAGATGTCTGAACTCTCACGATTGTAAAGTGCTAATGGCTTGTCGTAATACGTACGAAGCTACCGTAGTCGCCAAAAATATATGTGAAAGGAATGAGAATATCAAACTATATGAATTAAACCTTGCTTCTTTAATGTCCGTAAAGAAGTGCACTGAAAATATTCTTAAGCATGAAAAGTGAGCAACGATGTTACTTAAGAAAATTATGTACTTTGTGTTTCTTATTTCGTCCTAATGCTATGTCTTTAAATATAACAGGAAACTTGATATAATAATTTTGAACGCGGCTACTTTTGGATTGCCGTGGGCCCTAACTGAAGATGGTTTAGAAACAACTTTTCAAGTCAACTATTTGGCCCAATTCTTTTTCCTAATGTCTTTAGAGAAGATACTAGCACCAGATGCAAGAGTTGTATTTACGAGTGCAGAGTCTCATAGGTTAAGTTTATTTATTAACCTACAAATATACCAATCTATTTCACATCGTATTACAAACACACGCCTCCAGTGTTATACTGCCTAGAACGGATGCATATTTTGATTTTTTTGAGTATCAGTCGTGCAAATATGTAATTTATGTAATTTCAGAAATATAAAATGGCCTGTAGAAAAGATGATCACACCCACGATTGATGATGTTTCTCTGTCTAAAGAAAAGTATACATCAATCAGAGCGTACAACATATCAAAATTGTGTGGAATCTTAGCGATGCATTATTTAGGCTATCGTTGGTTGAATACGAATATATCCGTGTTTAGCGCACATCCCGGCTCATTCATTAAAACAAGATTGTCACGAAATTGGTGGGTTTACGAATTACTATATACTTCCATGTTGCCCTTTTCGAAATCTGTGGTAAGTATGTCATATAAATTTTATCTGAAAATCAAATGCTGTTCGTTAGACTCATGTATAGCGACCGATTTGAATTATTGTAGTTCATTTTGTTTGTTATGGAACATGGGTGACTGAAAAACATTTTCATTAGGTAATATTAAAAACAAAAAAGGGTAATATTGTGTAAGAACTATTTCTTTAGATTACTGGCAATATAATTATTATAAATATAGTACATATAGTGGTATTGTGTTTCGCATAGGAAATATCTGAAATATTGCGGCTCTCTCCGTGCAGCTGCAGACTATTCCTTATAGCTTAAACTTTTTGATAAAAATAAAATTAACGCAGATGAAACCGCTCGGCACCACTAGTTGTGAATTTTGCGAATAAATTACATATTTCAAGATTTTAGTTCATGTCGTAACGTAATATTCCCTTGAAATCATATAACCCAATCTATTATCAAGTTGTTTTGCGGAAATTTAAAGAAGATAATACCTTATAGGCAATATTTTTGTTTTCACCTTGCTTTTTAGAAACAAGGTGCAAGCACCATTATCTACTGCGCCACCTCGCCTGAGCTGGCTGGAATGTCTGCATTATATTTGAAGGATTGTCGTCGTTGTAACGAAAGTGCCATGGCCATGGACACGCATTTATCCTTCAAGTTACAGGATCTAACACGTGATATTATTCGTGAACGTATAACTGATTATGACTACAATGTTATAAAACCGGAAAATATACAAAAAAATGTGGGGAAAGATACGATGGAAGATACTTTAGCTTCCAATTATTCTGGTTAAATATAATGGCGAGAAAAATGTATACCTCCGTGTAATTGGGAGAAAGTTCGTGCCAATATAAAACACGCCGAAGGCACAAGAATAGTATATGCTTTCTTTCACACAACGGCTCAAACGTATTAGCGTCTTTAATTGAATTCTAGAGATTTTATTGTTAATTTTTTGCATATTTCATTGTTTTGTTATTTTCCAATAATTTGTGAAGTATAATAAAATATCCTTTGAGCTTAAATAAAATTTTATTAAGTACAAATATCATTTACGAAGAAATCCATTACAATATATTAGACTAAACATTATCATAGACGATTACACTGTTAATCAAGTTACTTATTATTTAATAAATAAAGGTATTAACATTTTCAAACATATCATGCAGGATTCTACTACAAAAAATCTTACGAAAAGCTGTGACTACATTTATTTGAAGCTAAAACTGAATGAACTGTGTTAGATCCGTAGAATTACAAAAATTACAAAGCTTTTAATATATGATAGAAAGGTTTGTGCATTCGTATTCAGTCATTTCAATTATTTATAATTTTAAATGCTATATTTAAATGCAATTCTGTAAGTTTATATGTGATATACATACTCATCTATTGAATGAACGGAAGAAATTAATTAGCTAAACATAATAGTGTGGAAACAGTTGGATACTAACAATATCCAATAATATAAATTTTGAAAGGAGGCGGTGCGGTTCTCTTATAAAATTAGTAAAAATTTTTGTTTTAAAATTATTTTTTTTGTCAGTTTAGATGATATTGTTAAGGATTGGATGACTTGAAATGAAATCGAGATTGCTTTCTCTGTGTAATTTTAAAAAATACGGTTCTTAATTTCTTTCGTATTTTTTTTGTATAAATAATAAATTAAGTATATAGTAAAATAGAAGTTAAATCACATAACTAACACTATTAATATATTAATTTTTAACAATTATTAATATAATAATAAGGTAGAAATTTAATAATTGTAAAATTGTATGTTATTTAAGTGTTTTAAAATTTAGATAAGTTTATATTTCACAAACTTATTTTAAATGTCTTACATAAATATATATATTTTATATAAAAAATAATATTTCTACTAAATTCTACTAATTATGAGCTAGTGTGTAATAATATTATATGGAATCAGTGATAATTCATATATATAGAAATCTGTAAGTCTACTTGTTCAAAACAAATTTGAGAAATTCTTGAATAGTTGGATACATTAAAATTTTTCTCAATTTTTTCTTTAAACATTTATATTTTTCGATGTATGTACGTACAAAATGAAGAGGCGTCAATATGACGGGGTTTATTTTTGTTTCGTACAAAGCAAAATCTTCCAGACCTTAGTAATGTAGGAAGAAAAGGAAACGAACGGGTAATACAACAAGGGAAGAAATAAAAATTACAATAATATATTATCATCATTACATAGAACGGGTACCACGAAATAAACGAATTAAAAGCATAAGCTTAGTAACTGAGGTCTTTTGAGGAAAAATTCAAGTAGTTCAATAGCTTATTGCATGAAACTCATTGGAACTTGGATTTAAACGGATGGCTTGTGGCAATGAATTGTATATTCAAATATATTTTTAAAATATGCAGCCAACGATTAAACATAACATTAATAGATGGAAGACATACCAGACGATTGTACTTCTCCAGTTTAATACAAAATGTGTAGAGTGATAATTTATTCACCAAATATATATAAATAATTTTAAAATATTTGAATTGATTCTGAAGTATACCTTATTTAATATTTAAGAAAACCAGCAACCGTAAACAACGTCGAATGCAATATTATAATCGTAAAAAATCTAGTCTATTTTCAGAGAACATTATTTTATACATGCAGTTTTCTTGGTTAAGTTTGATTATTTGGGAATCATCATTTTCTTATATTTAGTAAGTTTACCTTATATATATGGAGACAGTCGTAGATTTTCTTAATCTAAAATATACGAATTACTTGAAAAGGTTTCGGCGCTAGTTCAATACAAACGTAGTCATGGTGATCTATTCAGTAAAGTAGGATGCGTTTCTCGACTTGCTTACGGCATATTGGACACACGGTGATGCAGTCGCCACACATCTGACACATGCCGTGTCCGCATAGGAAGATCATATTTTTGAGCCGGTCCAGGCAAATTGGGCACATCGTCTGCGAACACATCAACATTTTTAGTTATAAGAAAATTCTAAATTAAATGTTCATGGCCCTTCAAAACATGATTATTACAATGAACATGAGATAATATTTCTCAAGTTTCACATATTATTGTGTTTATTCTTATTTCATAATAGAAAACCAGCCTTCAAGAAAAATTAAACTGATAATAATGATAAGATATAATGAAATCTGCTTTCACACAAAAAAAAAATTAGAAAAATGTATGTTTATGTGTTACAAAAATTTCCTTTGCAATACCTTATCCCTTAGGATAAGTTTATGGTGGTTATAAGTAAGGAATAGTAAATAAGTAGTTAAATTACCTGTTCTTTGATGTCCTGCAGCTGCTGTTGTAGTTTTTGAACTTCTGCGGTGGAAGGCACGTTACTGGTAGAGGGCGTGCTGTTAGGTGTCGTATTGTTAGGAGGTGCGATCGCGGCTGTGGGCGCAGGTGGCGCATTCAGCGAACGACTGCCATTATTCATCAGGTGTGAAGCGGCCTGCGCAGGCGCCGGCTGACCCTTGTTCACTTGTACACAAGCTAAATTGCTTGTGCTCTCTTTCGCCACTGAAAAAATTTGCTTGTTTAAAATTAGTCAAAGTATTTTTCACGTTTCATTTAATAGAAAAGGTTTTATGCAAGTTTTCATAAAAAAAGTCTAATAGTAGATACGCCTAACGTACCGTCCGTTAAAATTATTACATCGGTTCACGGAATAAAATGTGACAATAAATTTAAAGGCAGAGTTCTATTTGTGTCTACAAAATGTAAATATAAGTAGAATAGTTACGATCGATCTTGTGTATATTGTGTTGGTGCAGTGGTGTGCGGCATTCGACGCATTTGCGCATGAGTGGCGCGCAAGCGGCGCACGCGCACACATCACCGCAGGGCCAGAAAACCACGGTGGCGGGCGCTTCCGAGCACACCACGCATTCACCCACGCGCGAGCGGGATGTAACCTGAGCGCGGCACTCTAGACATTTCTTCACCTATAATCATAAATTTATAATAACTATTCATTTTGTCTTTAATGTAAGATCAACAAATTTAGTACTACGTTTGATTATTTGAAAACACAATTCAAATTATAAATCTTCATCAATTAAAGCAATCATCACACTTTACTAAAGTACCATACAATGACTATAATTTAAAATCAGTATCTAAAAACCGTTATATAGAAAGAAAAATATAGACGTTGGACTTATTATTGGATTATTAATAAAAAAAGAAGACAAAAATACTCATTGTGACAAGTTATGATCTTTGTAATGCATTATCATCATATACAATATACATAAGTTACATCGTTTAAACTACTCAAGACAAAAAAAATATATGCATAAAGCGAGTTTGCGTGCCTAAAATGGGTCGGTTGGCTCTTTGCCACCCTTTTCTTGTAATAAAATCAATCAAACGTTAGCAATGTCACTGGCATTATCACACCTAGATTGGTATCATAGGAGGATTTATTAGAAATTGCATAATTGCATGATAAACATTTATTTATTTACCACAACACGTTTACGTAAGAAAGAAAGCATAAACTTTTCACTGTATAAATTTAGGTAGGTCAAAATTAAACAGTTGGAACTTCATTTAATGGAATTTTGGCAACTGCTATTCTAATATTTGCACTGCGCTGCTTTGAGCTCGGACCTTTTATAATAGTGTATTTTAAAACGGAATATCAACATCTGTTGAGTGATTCAGTATTATATTTGAATAGTGTTTATCTTTTATTTAAGTCGTTTTTCTCGGGAGACTGCATCTGATTTTCATAATAATGAGACGTGTATACATTAAACTTCTATAACTTTGTAGTAGTAAATTTCAAATGAATTACCTTCTAATGTGATTCAAAAGTATTTCCGCACATACTATAGCTATTTAGACTTCGTTGAGTGGATTTTAAGAAAAGCCTGGAGTTGTGCCAACATATTTAGGTCAGATTTTAATAAAAATTCTAATTTTCACCGCGGCAGTTACGTATAAGGTTATTGCTTAGATTCATTTACTAGTTGTGCCCAGTGGTTTCAGCTGCGTTGAATTTCTATACACGAGTATATAACATACATATCTGTCAGATGGGGCCATGACATATATATTTACAAGTCTTCATTAAAACGGGATGGATTGTGCGAAAGTTAGCGTGAACGAAGATCGTTACATGTTTATATATTATAATAGTAAGATCAGTATTATGTTACCCGTGCAGCGCAGACGTTACAGCAGCAGATGTGCCCGCATGGTCTGAAGAGTGTATCACGTTTAGCGTCCGAGCACACCAGGCATTCGTCAGCGGTTGGGTCATTCTTCGTGGCGACCTCAGAAGCAGGCGCCGGCGCCTCGGCAGGAGCGGCGGCGGGGCTGGCTACGGCTGCACTGAACGAACCGCTTTCACTATCTGGAGTGCCATCACTAGTCGGCCCCTTACGATATGACGTCAATGTTTTGCATAGATTCGGATCAGGACAAAGGTCTAGTGGTGTTTGGCCTGAAATTTAAAAATAAATAATAATACTCCTATGTTAGAAGTAGGGCATCATAGTCTTGATGAAGTGGTCAAATAGTTTAAATATAATTATTAAGTTTGAAAATTATAGTATTAAGGTTACATGAAAGCAATTCGAGTGTTGCATGAAATTTTATTGTTCATCATAGGAATATGAGATCGTTGAGTCAAGTGCAATACATTACATGTCTAAGTAATTTGGCGCCGATGCAAGTTGAGCAATCTAAATTGGTAGCAATAGTCATATTTTTAACACTAGAAAGACGGGCAAGTTCCTATAACCGATTTTGGATTTCAGAGTTTTATAATTTTAAAACTGTCCGTTTTTTCAAACTGTATGAGTTTTAAGGAGATTTTCAACATGTTTAGTTTTTAAATATACAATGTCATTAAATCAGTCATAAACATTTATTTATATTTTTGAGTTGATCAAAGACTTATTAAAATCCGATTAATATAAATAAGGTAATGAAGGTATCAACGCTGTTCGCATTATGTTTGAACGTGTTGCTATAAAAACGATAGTTTGAAGTTCTATCAAATTAACCCTCACTGTGTACCATACGTGGGTCTTTCCATTAGCATTGACAAAGAACTTTAATGTAAAAAATGGACTGCAGTCGAATCAAGCAAGTAGCGGCGCAGACTGTTTATCATATTTATTTCTGGCAGAGAGATAAACACATAAAACACTACCTTTCTTATTTTTGATGGTTAAATCAGCTCCGTTTGCGGCGAGAAAGCAAGCGATGGACGCAGAAGACTTCTTATCAAGCGCATTCGCAATACCGCCTAGTGTTGGGAATTCTGTATCTTCTTGCAAACGTCTCAGTTGTTGCAGCGTGTGATGTCTTAACGCCTCGTGCAGGGGTGTATCGCCGTCCTGAAGAAAACAACCATTTTCATGTTGTATAATTATTGCTTATAATAACTTACGCCAATAGGATACATATTCAAACATTTAAAATATCAGTATTGCAGTAATATTATAAAATATAAATGCACACGGCTTGCAAATAATATCTTAGGAAGTGGATGAATCTAATGATTAATTCCTATTAATGTTATCGGCGACTCGTAACGCATATCAAATAATAATAAAGTTCTTGTTGGGATATGGTTTCATCTTGAAAAAACTTAATGGGATACTTATTTACAACCAAATAATATAAATATGTAAATTACCTTATCGCAAATGTTAAGATTCGCTCCATTTGCAATAAGGAGTCGAATAATTTGCGTATGTTGCCGTTCAACTGCAAGGTGAAGTGCTGTTTGCATGTTAGCATTCTGAAGGTCTGGTCTAGCTCCCCCTTGCACCAGCAACTCTGCGATTTCCGCGTGGTTATTCAGCGCCGCTAAGTGAAGAGCCGTGTAGCCATCATCCTTCGCATCGTCCACGATCCATGGACGAGGTAACTTAGCCAACATTATCTTCATAGCACTGTGAACACATACTTACGTTGAGATTAGAATGTGGCAAATGTCTTTTATTAAATGTAACTGGGGAGGCGTTTAATCCAGAGGTCTGTCTTGCTGATTTACTTATCTTAACATACAAGTGGATGATCTAATGTATCTCTCATAAGCACAAAGTTTAATTATGGCTCTTAAGGTTTTGAACACCATACTACAAATGCTGAATGTAAACATTATGGATAAATTTAGGACACTATTCATGTGATTACTACTAGCCTATCATTGGCATCATATCTGTGACACATTAATATAACTTAAGTGTCAGTGTACCACAAATGAGTCCTACAAATTTTTTGAGCAATAGTTAGTTTTCTTTTTTTTTATAAGTCGATATTATTTCCAAAATTATATTTATAAAACATTTCGGGTGTGTTTTATTTCTAACAAACATACGACCTTATTCATAAAGAACTTGAATTCCTATTTATTATATATATCTCTAATAGAAAAATTAAGCGACAGTAAGTACTTCGTCTTCACTGTGATCTTTTATTTGAATCTAAGGAAAAGATTTAGTTTCTTCAGCAAAAATTCCGTGAGCTCGTGCCGAGGTGGTTGAACTCGGAACAGAAATAGACCACAGGATCACGCTGGCCGCTTGTAGATGTAACACGTAAAACTTAAAATCGACAGACACGCGAAACGAACAATATGACTCAATATAACCACTTCAATAAAACTTATGATCACGCCGTTAAAGCGTACTTATATTGTGAAAAAATTTTCAATAAACATTTATTCGTAGTCGTTTGTGAAGTTGTTGAATTAACTGTGGTAATAGAGCAGATGGCAACAATAATTTAAACAGTATACATTTTAATATGCTATGTTACGTATCAAAGAGTAAAAACGAACGAACTAATTAAATAAGGTCAAACGTCGTGGCCATCAGGCGGCGCGCCCGCTAGTCCTACGTACGCCAACAGTTGGAATTCGTGCGTTGCGCGTCGCGTTGCGCGCCTTTCCACGCGCCCACTTCGCCTTCACAATCCCTTATTTTTAAATGTTCAGTGAAGCTCAAAGGTGACTAAGAATTTAACAACCATGATGGTTTTCTAAATATGCATTCTTTAAAATTTTAAAATTCAAAAGTTCTTAAATTTTTTTTACTGGGAAATAATAAACAACCAAGAATTGGTATGGAATATTAGATACGGACATGAGTAACGTGAATTAGTTTTTATAACAGTTTGATATATGATAATTTTTTTAAAATAAAGAGGTGTTAAAGTATTTTGCATATAATACGTTGACATAAATATCGAAAATAGTATATATTATAAATAACAAATGTATGTGTACTTTATTTAAGTGATGGTTTGAATGATTCAATGGATTCAGGCTGGATGACGCCATTGTAATGCGTTTTTAATTAGACGTTCAACAAAATTATATAGTAGCTCAACTAGAAAGCTATTTCATTACTGATTGCTCTAAGTAAAGATTCAAATCTTTAATTATTTTATGATAGTTTAATTATATAAAAAAAATAATATCATATTAGGCACAGATGAAGTGATGCTTTTAAAAAAATATCGAAATAAAGCCTTATTAGTTCTATACTTATATCGATGACGGTTTTTGTGCTTTACATGGTTTTGTAGTACAATAACAACCATCACATAGTTTTTAACGTATAAAGCCAATTTAAATATTATATACTCGTAAATACGCATAACTTAACGTAAATTTCTGAATTTCGAAATAATTAACGTTAGCTGTGTTAATATTATTGAGAAATGTTCCGTTTGCTTTAGTCCATAACAAATGTCTGGTACATTGTAAGCTCTACAATCCGCACTATTCTATTATCAACTTGTTCAAAACATAAAAGTTTATTTAGTGAAAGGTGAGAACTAGTTAAACACTAAATTTTATTAGTAGTTAGAACCTAGATTACAGTAGCTATTAGCAGTACTCAGGGCGTACTGCAGATGAACTGAAACTTGTAAAGTTGCTAACTGAGTTGCAGCTAGTTTAAAACCGCACCATTTTACAAGCGAGAGCGCTAATTTGTAGTGCGGCTTAACATAAAGCACTCGTTATAGACTAGGATTGCAATGGAATTTACTTTGTAAGCCTCTTTAGTTGACCGATGAATTCGATTTTTTTCCTTAACTTTATGTCGCTTACAAGATGCACAGATAAGCGATGTATATTTTTTTTAATTACGTGTAGGTATTAATTATTACATACGAAAATCTTTAAACGGCGCTAACACTCATTTATATGTGAATATTATTAATGTGTAAATAAATATTATTATAATATACGACGTAGTGATAAGTTACAGCAAAAATTTATATACCTTTTAGTGAATAAATAAATAATATATGGAAACAATTAAGTCAGAATACAATAATGCTACGCGTACCGGAAACATTTGCATTAATGTTCTCATGTCAATAGAGTATATTTTAATAAACTTTATTCAATAAGTATTTTTTATAAACTGTAGTTTATATATTACGAGTAATATATATGGAAAACGTAAAACGTACGTATGGCAAAGTAAAATGTATCGAAACAATAATAATGCTGTTGCTTAGTGAACTATGAGATCACCCTATAAAACATGTGGTACATTATTTGTCTTAAACTATTTACGCTTTCTTGGGTCTAAACCGGATCATAAAAAATAACTTTGAAATGAAACACGCCCAGTTTAATTCTCAGTATCGCAGTGAAACGGTAACTTATATTTTTACTATGTTGAATTGTAGATTTCTTCAGAATGAAACTTATTAGGATGTAACTTTATTTTCTAATAGTCACATACATTACCTATATACGAGTATATATTGAAAGTTTATAATAACGGAGTCAAGTACTAAGTGTTTTTGACAGACCAGTTATTAATGAAATTGTCAATCTTATGTATGCATATTTATGGATCAAAAAATCTACGATTTAACACATTTTAAAAGTCTTATACGATTGCGTTTTCAAGTGATCGTATTCCTACAAAATCGAGCTGATTCCCGGCAGATCTCGAATAGTAAGTTATGGAAATGTGCGATTGGGGCAACAGCGGGCAACTGTGGCCAATAACAATGTCACATTAATATTCAACAGGCGCTCTTTGGTCGTTCATACTGCGGGCAGCATCGCGATTCTTTACCCACTAGCGCATCTTAGCTGATCACGTAGAATGTCGTTAAATTCAAAGGAAAGTATTCCCTTTTGTACTGCAATACGTGAAGGAAATAATATTATCCGTTTATGATCAGAGAAGATCAGCAAATTTTAAGCTCGGAACTTAAACTTTTGTATTGAAAATTGATATAAGAATATGGACACATTCAGAAAATATAACAAAATGTTTCACATGGGATCAATGTTTCCTGTTTACTTCTTTGAAACATGGCGATATAAAAATGCTAACAAAACTACGTTGCTACAAAAGATGAGTTGGCCGTCGTCCCACTTGTTTGTCTACGAAAGTTTGCCAAATTCTTTTATTGACTGAGTGAACGCATATACATTCTATGGAAAGCAGTGTGAAAATCTCTGAACATAGCTATTTGAAAATCAGAATTCTAGCATACTATTATACCGACTTATCACTCGTTATTGTTATTTTCCTAAAAACTCCACTTAGTGGGGTTTCATGAAAGATTTTCGCAGTGAATCCAAATTGACTAATATTAAATAATGTATAATTACGGGAATTATATTTAAAAATCTTTCAGGGGGTCTTTGAACTCGAAGAATTGCCAGATCTTGAGATGTGAACTATGTATAGCCCGACTACCCCGCGGGAGGTGACAGTGGTAGATGGTGTTCAACTAATAATAGCCTCCCCTCCAGCGAGCGATCCTCGGAACGTTGACGGGAGCGCGCACATGTGGCGCCCATCGCCGGCGTCGGCTCTGTGAGCACGTTTATTTTCGATACGGTCGTCACGCGGTGCGGTATTCCTTACATAAGAGTCATGGTGAGCCCGCAGCCATAGGATCCGCGGCGCACCGTGCACCTAAAGTCTCCACGAGCTGCAAGTCGGTGGTGCACGTTCGAGTAACCGATCCGATGGGCGTCCGCCGTCCGGTCTATTTCGGGAAAATACAAATTTGGAATGGATGGTACTCGTGAGTCGTAAGCGAACTCCGCCGGTTGACTCCATTTTTAGAGCTGGTCTGCGCTTGCGCATTGCGTGCGCTGCCAGTGCTCGTTGAACTGTCCTCTCGCTGTGTCGTTCATCAGCATCGCGTTTTATATTCCGACAACTGTCACGAGTGATCGAAATTGTAGCCACCTAGATGGCGTCTTACTAATAATATGCTGAAGATATGGTGATATATTGTTAACGACATTTTGTGTTATAGTGCATAAGAAAGAAGAATGAAGAAACGTTTAGCCTTGCGCTAGTTCCGTGCTTCCTTACTTCCCATAGTGCTTATATTCATATGGAATGTAAAGAAGTATGGAGCTGCGCCGGCGTATCGACGGTTTACATCAACGCGATTTGGATGAATAGTTGTGATTCAAAGGATAAATTATCGTGTGCCATACTATAAGCATAGTGCGATGAATGTTATACGGCTTCGAAGGTACGAATTTATATTTTCATATTGACGTAATATTTAAAATAAGCAATGATTTTATATAATTTTAAATATTTACATTATATATCTGCATTTTTATCCTGAACGTATTATTTTATGTTCATCACATATATTTCAAATTATTTATTTGTCAGTAAATAGATATTTCGAGTATTAAAAAATCAAATCTTAATTAGACGTAACATAATATAGCAATTTATTTTTCCTGTTTGTTAGAATGCAATTATTAGTACCTGAAATAAATTAAATTTACATTTGAATAATATCTGCCTCCCTGTTAGTTCGCACATACGACTATGAATACATAAATAAACTTGAGGCGACGACGGCAGTAGCTTCCAAAATATCATTTCAAACAAGATTATATTTAGCCGCTCGCAAGACAAAGAAATATAATATTTAGCTTTTATTATACTTACATTGAACATTAATTAATTATGTTTCGCATGAAAGGAAGATAAATAGAGTAAGGATATTAACAAATTATATTACCATTGTACGCAATAATGTGATTGTATTGAACTTGAAAAGGACCTTAAATTTATATCTATAAATTATATAATGACCAAACATAACTAAGAGTTAAGAGTTCAGACTTAGCCGGAGTTATTGTACGTGGTGGCAAAAAAGGTTAATACAAAAAACGTTGGGTCCGCGGCTGCGCCACATCTGGAGGAACACTGCAACTCATTATGCGCATCGGTCTCGGCTGAATGGCGCTGCCGTAAAGCGGCAGCTCACGCCGACTACAGACAATGTCTTGCACATTATGACCCGAACCCCGCCTTCGTTTTGACGCTATTGTTTTAACACAAATGAACTGTAACATTTTATTGCTCCAAAATTGCCTCGTATCGAATTTATATGTACAAAGATTTATTATTTTAAGTTTAATTTGCTTATTATGAACTATATACTACTGTCATTATGTTGAGAATAATAAATTTTGTAATGAGGAGATTGAAATGTAAATAAAATCTCTGATTCTTATTATTAAATATAAAATCAAAAATAGCAGGTTTAGGTTACTTACTGGATACAACTCTGTTAACTTCTGATGTAACAAAAAACATATTATTTTCATTATAAAATTATAATTATTATGTAAATACACGACACGATCGTGATAAGCATGTAAACCTTCAATAAGAAAATACCTATATTAAGCCACTTGTAATATTCAAGAAGTACTTACGTTATATAACAAAAAGAGATTGTGATCTTATATACAAAATTAATTGTAAATAATATGTTATGAATGTGCTCAGTTGGGCATAATATTAGGATAATGATAGTTATACGTATTGTAATGAACAAAACAAAAGGAGCGACCAGCAGCGTTGTGAGCAGTAATTCCCGCGCTTTCGCCGCTTACGTCCGATTGGGATACACAACGGGAGCACTCAACGCTGAATACACACCGCCTTGAGTCTTAACCTAGCACCGACACGATCTACGCCCTTTAATAGAACACGCTTTTTACTATGCCTTTGCAGTGTTTTTCTATGAGAAAGGAATCTTGACCTACCAGTTAGTTCAGATGATTCAACTCACAAAAATCACTATGAAAAACAATTTATTCATGCATCCATGCAACGACAATGTTCAACAAAGAAATGTAAAACTAGACAGGGGCATAATGAATGCTAGTCAAAGACCACTTTAATAGAGTTACTTACGTGCTATTCGGTTTAGTATTATTTCTTAACAATGAATGGGTGAATGGTCGGCGATCGAAGGGGTAAAATCAAGTAATCCTAGTAATAGCTTTTATTGTTCAGTTTAATATTTTGATGCATTATAATTTCTATGTGAGATTATGTGAAATATATATTATTGGATCTTTTTTTGTTTTATTTGCGCTATTATACGTGTACCAAAGAATCTACATTTTGTTTCTAAATGATAAATAATTCTTATATTTTAACAATATATCTTCTATAAATATATATCATAACAATTTAACTGACCGCTATCAGTACATTGAAGATATATGAAAATATGTATATATTGGGATATTTTATTAACATGGGTTCTATTACGTTATTATTAAAACAACGATATTTAGAATTTTTGTCGGTTTGTCTATGTGTTTGTGCGCGCTAATCTCAGTAACGGTTTAACCGATTTGAAGATTTGCGGTTTTCTCTTTTGTAACGTAGTAAACTCCACATAGCATTTAGAGTTAGTTTTATTTCAATTGCTTTAGAAGTAAAAAAGTTTTATCCATTTAAAGAATTGATCATTCGTTCGACAAAATGCTCTAAAATAAATTTTCAGATATATTTTTTGAAAGTTAATCAACAATATTTGAATATATATGTATATATAAATGAGTGAATGAAATATAATATAATTATTTTCAATGAATATTTGTAATATATAAAGATAAGAAAAAATGTACAGATTCGTTTATTATAAATTGCAACGCAAGTTGAACTTAAATCTATATGATGAATGATAATTAATGGATTCGGCTTAGGCTAGTCTTGTTTGGGTTGCACACGACCGCAAATGCGTATTTTAATTTATATCATTTATATATATTATAAAACAGTAGAAATCGCATATTTATATATTTAATAAATTTATGCAAAATCTATTGTGGGCCATAGAACACAAAAAGTTTATATTTTTGTCTATCTGTCTGTACAAGCTAATTACCGAAAGTACTTAAGGGATCTTTCCGTATTTAAATATATTGAATCTGATTCTTCTTTAGATATAATAGAGCAGTAGAAACCGTGTCCGATACATTCAAGTAATTTACCTTAAAATAATATAATAGACAGTTGTCTAGTTCTAGGTAGTAGTGAATGACAAAATCAATATGAACGTGAGCGAAGCCGCTGGCAAACGCTAGAATTCCATAAATGTTCAGTATAAGTTAAGCCGATGTCATGGCATTCGTATGGATGACGCGAAAATAGCCATCAGACGATTCCTTGGCAACAGTCCAGAGGCCCCTGAAACTTTCTGACGAACTACTGCTTAGTCATGTAGATATTACTTATCTTTTTGAATGGAATTTATGAGATTTGGAGCACATAAAACGTACCAGTAATAACGGAGCTATTTTTGCCACAACATAAAGTAAAAACATAACACATGACCACAGCATATACCTACCTACATAATTCTAAGAAATGTTTAAACGATGCCTATGATATGTTCATTTTATTTATATAATATTTACTTTATTACTTTAACTGATCCGTTACGGTTAACCAAGAAGGTATTTATAGAATACAATAATGTGAACCTATAAACAAAACGTAACAAGTTTCAGCCTTTACAAGATATTCTAAACGTACCCAAAAAGCAAGGAAAATAAGGAACGTTTACGTTGCTCAGGTCATAAACAATGTTGTCTTGAGTATAATTAATTAAATTGATTTAACATCTTCTTAAATAAAATTCTTATACGTCATATAAGTTAGATGAAATGCATTAAAAAAAAAGATAGGCATAGTACATATCCACCATTAGTTACGAAATACACACAAATGTTATTACTATTAAGTTGGTATACAAGTATATCTATCAATATAAAAGTGAAAAGTAGTATGTATTCCAATTCCAGTAGTATGTCAAGTTTCTTTGTGAACCAGAATCAAATACATATCTAATGAAAAAAGAAGTATGCTATATGGATATTACAGGTAATGTAAAAATATACCATCACATCGATAAATTTAAATTCAAGATATAGTATCTCCTTTATACTTGATATGATTTATGCAATTTATAATTTGGTATGTGTTGTGATGCTAGAATAGACTAGACGGTAAATATTTATGAGAGAATCTAAGGCGTTTGATGCTGCGGGAAGGAACTAATAAATAATAAATATCTCACTTATGACAAAAACCTCGTGCAGCTGACTCCTGAACATAAAAGATTGATATGGAGAAAGAAATAAGGCGACATGACTTTTTGATGGAGGATGTCGTTCAAAGGGACCGGCGTAGATGCTTCAAAGCATTTAGGTCAAGCAGGAGTAGTAACTTTATCAACTTTTCTTCGATGCAAATTTGATTTATCTTGTTATTTCTTGTCGAGACATAAAGTTTTAGCTTCGTTTGTAATTTATAAATTGAGTTAACAATAATACAACAAATTTCTATCATTTCCTGATCTTGATTATGTATCACACAAAATAATATTTACGAATAGAGAAATATATCACAATATCCCTAAAGCCATTCTAGTTCTACATTTAAATATAGGGGAAGTACAAATGTATTATAGTATTTAAAATTAGAAATGTATACTAAGAGCTTCTTATAAATTATAATACATATTATAAGTAAAAGTAATTTCTGAATCATTAAAACGATCACTTTTATTACACCAATTCAGTAATTATGTCCGATTATATATAAGATTCTAGAACGATATTAAACTCAACGTCAGTTAACGTAACTACTGTGATACAATGCATACAAAACATTTTCAGCATCGCTCGTTAGGTGGCGTTATTTTATTAAAAAGATCAGTAGGTTTCAGGCGTACAACAGAGCCGTGTTTGTATTCTCAGAGAAAACGGGTTTTAGTTGTATTATATTAACGTCAGACAGGGAAAGAAATTTTTTATTTATACTACAAATTAGGTTACAAAATTTCAAGTTGTTGTAGAGTTTTGCATACATTACGTAATTATAGTCTTAAGTTACTGGGAAAATAAAGTTGAAATAAATGTTGAAACGTAAAATGTCAATGAAATTTTTGTGTGATTATTCTTTATAGATGGTTGCGTCGGCTGTCGAAGTTTAATTGAATTTTACCCATGCCGAGAATATTATTATTTATTATTACGATATGGCCTAACATAACAATGTTTCATACTAGTGGTCAACAAATTATAATATATGGATGCTTCGCTTTCAAAGAAGCGACTCAGAGGTAATAAAGACTTTGGTCTTTATTAGCTCTGAGTCGCAGATTTTAAAGCATTAAAACTTTCAAAACTCCGTGCGTGGTTGAAAATATCTAACGCCTGGCGTAAGATAAATAAATACGCATAAACGGAACAATCGGTACGTAGCGTAATTTATTGTGTTTCAGATTGATGAGCTCAAATTCACCGCCCATGCACATGTAGTAATTGCGCGCGTGCTTCGAGTACATTGGCATTCTATATTTACTTTATTTTATAAAACTATATACTTTTTGCAGATGCATCTCAGCAACGTGTATTTCTAGATCTGTTAATTTTTTATATAGACATAACACTTCACGGAATTTTCAGTTTTCACACACGAGATATATTTGCCCATTTGAGAATAAATTGTCGATTTTCTTTATATAATACGTAATAATAAAATATATATATTTTGTTCTATAGTAATCTACTAATGATAATATCCTAACTATAATAATTAAATGATCTAGTTTAACTTAACTGTATTCACGATACTGAAGCAAAGCCAGATATTAAATATGAAATGACTACGGCACAGAGGCAGCAAAACCCTATTATAAAGGCGTGATAATATTTTGTGAATTTTAAAGTAATTAGCAGGATGTGACTGCGGTCGGTCCGGGCATCATCAGTAACACGCTGCGGCGCACATCTGCCCTCCCTGGACTACTCCTGCATGAACTCAGCTTAATTATTTCAAAAAACTTAGTGCCGAATTAATAACTTAGAAAGTATCGGTTTGTAATTCTGAATTTGTATGCAATCAAAATAGAATGGTCGTCCTCGGTTAATAGATTACAAAAGTGAATTGAAAGTCGTTTTATAAATTCATAAAGGGTACTTAAACGGTCAGGAAACCGCAAAACTGTTCGAAAATATATTAAGGTTACCTATATTTACAAAACAAATGATATAATTCTGTTATTTATGAATGAATTGGACGTAACCTTTAATGTCTATGTTAGGTACTTAACATATCCTATGTTAAGTACTGTCCCTGAAAATCATAAAATACAAATAGAAACAGCGATCACTAATACTCATATCTTCACTAAAATATTCAAAGTTTCATATGTAAAACGGAATCCGCAATAATTTCCGTGATAATTAATCTCATGTCGCTTAAACAAGATACATAGGCACTCGTGTTCAGTACGTGTTACCTAACTAACCATAAATTATCGTGTCAAGTCACGGCAACTCTGCGATACGGTAAAATATACGTACATACATGCATCTATCTACATTTCAGTTCGAACCGTCGCGGCGTCTCGGCGTTCCCGTCGGTAAAGCAAACGAATAAACCTATACATATGAAATGACATTCAAAAATAGTATTACTCGACGAGGCTGGATGAATCGAAGCACGAATAAATGAATGTATTTTATAGTAGGAATAATCCCGAAAGCGACCGACACAATTCTTCATTTCATTCACGTTCCCTTGCGATGAAACTTTTTCTCTGCAATTTTTCTGTGGAGGGCGGGGTGTTATCAGGTGGGGCACGTTGCCAGTCGGCGCACGTAGCGCCTTCGAGCTCCTCCGCCCGGCACCCGCCCGCTGAATACAAACTTCATTAGCCGTTTGATAATTAGCCCGTTAAACGCCCCTCACTCAACCAAATACGATCTTCTAAGCCAAATCCTATCTACACCTACATAAGCCTAGCAATAAAAGTGATTAATACTAATGGATAAAGGTTAAAAGCTTTAGACGAGATGATTTTGTCTTACAGATATTGTCATTTCATCTACCTAAGGAATAAAGTACGCCAAGTTCAATAGTTTTTATATATAATAATAGCTGTGCAAATTTTAAAATAATATTTCATAGTATTTATACATGTTTCTATAAAATAAATATTGATTCATCATTCCTTGTGACGATCCGAATATTACAGCAAAAAAAAACTTATTTACAATAGTTTTCAATGTAATTTGCTTATAATATGAATATATATCGATAGGTACTCACTTACACTTAACTACTAATATTGATTCAAAGATTAATGGCTTTTAAATTTTATAATTTCAACAGTACTTTCTATCTTCAAATAAATTAAATTTCTATTCATTTTTGTAATGAGGCCATATCGTATACAAATTTGAAGAAAGAAATCAAGTGTGACAGAAGTTACGTACACAAAATTCTATGATGCGCCAATGTAATTTGGCTGTGAAATCAAAGATTTTTAGAGACAAGAGAAAACCTTAACATTATGTTTTGTTTAATATTAGCTTAATCAGATAAGAACCTACCGTGTCTAATAATTAATATGAGGTTCCCGGTTAGCCGGATCAGTCAAAGCTCACTAACATATAGTATGAAATGTAATTGGTAAAGTGAATCGATTAGTCGGTTCGTTGTTGCGTAACACAATAGCTGTTATCATTGCATACGTTGCTGCAATTTGCAACACAATTTGAGAGGCTTTGAGTGTCGTAGTTAACGCCGACTGCCGCCAAAAAGTAAAATATTTCCCCGTTCATTACTGTTTGGAGTAGAGGTTTTTTTGATCGATTAATTCTCGAAAGGATTCATTAATTAATAGCGGCCATTGATTTCTAAAGCCTTTTTTTTGCATTTGCTTGACGTATAAAATTAAAACTAGTAGTATAGGCAGTCAGTATTTTATAATATCTACTACTACAATTAAAATGATTAGACTATAAAAAAGATGTTTTAAAACTGTATCTATATTAATATTGCTATAGGAAAGTTTGTTTTCTACTCAAATCACGCAAAAGCGGATAAATGGATCAACACTTTTTCCGTCTGTTTGTTCCGGCGACTTTCCGATAATGCTGAACCGATCTTTGACTGCTGTGGTGGTAATATAGCCTTATTTTGTTTCAAAAGCATCACCGTCTCCACCACGTTTATGTATACATTAAATCACGCGTTTGAAACCGGAGCCACTGCCAGTAAAATAAGAAAAGCCGCGCAAGGGAAAATAATAAAAGCGACATTTTAGCCGTAACGTTGTTCGGAAGGAAGCGTCAAGCAATGGAACAAAAGCAATGCTGGATAACGTATACGTAGCGGGAGGAAGAAGTTAGAAAAATTAGGAAACAATAAAGCAGGAAATGTGTTTTCTTTAAAGCGGATCAATACTAGATTTGTTTTGGTGCTGTTGTAGTTTTATAAGTTCGCTTTACTAAAATATGTTGGCTGCTTCTCTTTCTTATTCTATGTTAACTTTAAACTAAGTAAGAATATAAAAAATATACTCGGGTTTGCCTAACTGAGCTAATATCTACATCAGCTTTATATGAATTTTAAATTCATTTTGATATAAACATTTAAAATTAAATGATTAAGGGTAAACAAAGGGGTCGCTATAGCTACAAAAAGCTGTGCTAAAATAACATAAAGAATAGCAAGATAAATCAGGATTTTCTAAATTACGGTATTCACTTCAAACAATAGGGTTGGAATGTTATCTGACGTTGACTGAATCGATCGTAATTTGTGAAAGCGATTTGAACATATTTCTCTCCTTGTGTGATATGAGGAATTTAATAAAGTAATAGTTTATTTTAATGTTCATCTTAAATACACGGTAATTCTATCCAACTAATATTTGAAAACAAAAGCTTTTAAGTTTAGATTACTTGAAGCACAGTGGCAGAACTTATTCGTCATACTTGCATTGCAAGAGAATATAAGTATCAGAGTTCCTGATCTAGAATGGAATTTAACTTTTTAAACTAAATCGGATATAAAAATGACAAGAGCCTTTATGGTAAAGTAGGTTACATATTATGTTTGCTCGTTTTCCATCCCTGAAAATGTTATACACATTCCGAAACATGCACAAGTATAATAATGTTCATAAGTTATATATACTGAAATATATTAATTATTAGAATAAAATTTGACATACACAATATTTGTATTATTTGGAAAATACATTAAATTACATATTTTACTGTTTTCAAAAACGCATAAACTGAATAAAAAACTCATTGATGGTAATATTATTACTTCATTTTGAAATGATGAAACCAGACGCATGTTCAAAGGCATTCAAACCTCAAAATAAATATAAATATTTATAATAAATCCAGCGTCTCTACAAATCAAAAAAACATTAAATATTATATATCTCAAGAATACAAAGAATTGGAAATTTGAATATTTAAAATTTTTATCATTCACATTAATTGTACGAATGTACTGAATGCGGTTTTCGTAGGCTACGCTTACTTTGGATAAATGCGACATATTGTGTTATCCAAGTTGGATGTCGGAAAGAAATGTTATCGTCATTTTAACCATAGCAAGAAATAGGCGGTAAAAGCTAGTCAAAAAATAAACATAGCCAATTCATATAACTACGTTTTACACAAAACTTTACTTACCTTCCGAGTTAATCGGTTTTTCATAAATAGTTATATGTTTTCAAACACCATAAAGAGGTATATTAGATAGATAATTGTATGTATTTACGACATCATAATTAAATAACTGTAAATAAGATGTAAGTCTCATGAATGAAGGTAGAAATACAGGTAGTAACGGATACAAATGCTACACGAACGAGAGTTGAGATGACTACTACTTTGTAATTTGCACTTTATACTGCGGCAATATTAAAGTTATTAAAGTGCGGCTTTTTGATTTCAAAGTAAAATTGGTTTGTTTTTCTTTCAATCATAAATGGGTTTGCAATTTGCAATAAAAGTGGAGGTTGTGAGGGGGGAGGGCAGGAAGCGGCGCGGTCGCGGGCAGGGGCAGCGCGTTATTTCGACGTAATTAAAACAAACAGGAGGAGGCTCGCCGCTCCTCTCTAATTGCGTTCGTGTTGAAATAATCACGGGTACTGTCATTGAATATCGATGCCTATAGTCAAACTATTCAAAGCTCTGACCAACATTTGGCAGTTAAATTGACATTTACAAAGTTCTGATTTATTTGATGTTCATCAAAAGCTATGTAGGTATTACACTGTGCGCGGTGGCGGCACTACTGCTACGATAGCTACACTTTCCGTAGCAAAAGTGCTACCTCGTCGATGCAGCGCTACACATAAAAAAATGGAATAAACAAGGATGAAAAAGGAGATTGGTCTATTATATATTCCATCTTATGCTTTTAAGTTAATTGATCTCGGCTTCAAAAATAAGTAAACCTAAAACTTTCAATAAAAATGATTTTTGAAAGCTAGTGCTAATACCAATTTATAACGTATAAAATTATTTCTTTCTGTGTCACAGTCATACGTCTTAGGCAAGTTACTTTTATTTTAAAGGTTTCAACAAATTCGTTTTTAAATCGGATGCACGGAGTTTCATAAAACTTTAACGTGAAAAACATACAAAGCGAGTAAAAGTTGAATCCCAACAAAAAATTAGTTTGAGCACTTAAGAATTAAAACATTATCGTAGTGTTGCAAATCATTAATTATTATACAAACTATAGAATTATCAACAAATGCTTACACTCTGGCTACATAGCATGTTCTTCAATAAGTTTAAAAGCAATAATTTCTCTCATTAACACTCAAATGGGTCAATTTTAAATCACCTAAGTTTATTAGAATCTTTTTATCCAATACGTGAGTTGCATACATACATAATATAGCTTATTATTTATGAACCTTAGATAAATGTATGTTCACGTTTCTCACAATAAAAATATAAAAGAACGGAGTTACAAAAAATTGATCATAATAAGCTTCACGAGTGTGGTATGAGATAGTCTTACCCTAAAAGGTATAATCATTTATTCAGCTTATAATAACACTGGAGCGAGTTTCTAAGGCATTTTCCAGAATATTCAAGAGTCTTTTAAATAATGAATAATTTACTATGTATTATTTCGAGCTATTTGAAATCTATGAATTTTAGATTATTAAACAAAATTAAATTTAAGTGCAATTACATCGGCATTACCTATGAATATTCATAAAATTAAATAAAAAGTACCCAAACATCACATCCATTTGAGTAACATCACGCGTTAATCAATCATTTCGTATTTTTTTATTTATAAAGGCGCTTCGCATGTATGTCTTATATGTAGGAGTAGACTTTGATTGAAGTTGTCATTAAAATTAGTGCCAGCGTGGGCTCTGATAAAGATCGTATTTTATTTCAGTAACACAATATAGAACTATAAAAGCCCTAGTAATTATTAATGATTTCATATATTTTATTTATTGTACGTTCTTATAAAACCTTAAGATAATACATATCCTATTATCACTACTATATTTTAATTTAAAAATGACATAGTAGTAGTGAACATTGTAACGTCGGTTAGTGAAGCTTTTATAATTTCTAAAAACAGCACTAATCGTTGTAATTAAGTTTATATACGAAAATAGACTACTTATAACTAGATTATTTAACATAGTTTTATTCCTTTACGGTTTTTCTAGTCAATCTTTGATATGAGATAGGGACTTATCATGAAACAAATTTCGGTAACTTTACTGCCAATAGAATTAATTAGTTAGTGCAGTTGACATGATAAGTAATCAATATTTAACCTAACTAAATAAGATAGAGATTTTAGGTAGTCTCTTTGGATTTTGTCTAGACAAGTATCACATTTGCATAAATTAATAAATGTTATTATGATTCTGAGTTTTCCCTTTAGTAAAACTTTATAAATAATGAATCTCCAAATAATTATCTCAGACAGAAATACCGTCATTTCTTGATCACTTCCTTTTGAATACTTATAACGTAAATTTCCTTCTTTCTTTTTAATGGAGGTTTATGAAATAAAATAAAGGAACTTTCCAAATTACTTATTTTTCAACAGAGTTGATAAGTCAGTCCTTGGTATGATATACAAAAAATAAATGCGTTAGATCAACGTTCCTATATGGTGAGTAGAAATTTGAATACAAAATTATAATAATTAAAATGTTAAATAACACTAATCATGAAAGGAGTTATGATCGTATTATTAATGGTAAGAATAATTTAAGGTTTTTAATTTTTTATAATAATGGACTAAGTATGTAAAATTCGGACAAAATGAATAAAAAGCAAGATTCTTTGCAAAAACATGTTAAAAATTAGTTAAGGTGAGGAATAATTGTGGATTGATAATTGTACATTTTATGAACAGGAGCGTGGTGGTAGCGGGTGGTGCGGGCTGCGAGGCTGCAGCGCGGCAGACAGTGCGGCGGTGCGGGCGCGGGCCTGCGGGGCGACGGGGGCAGTGCGCGGCGGCAAGGGGCGGGGGAGCCGGCCGGCGCGCCGCCGCGATGCTGCGCGCCTCTCAGTCGAGACGCGAGGCCCGCCCGCCCTAGCCGCCCGTGTTGCCGCCCGCCCGCCCCGCGTTCTCTAACACGCACCCTAATCTACATCGTTCTCTTTATATCAAAATTAATTTAAAAAACCCAACTAAATACTTTATTATTTATATATACGCGATTGTATTTGTATCATTGTCTTATCTCTTCTCTTTATCGGGCTCTACGCGCGACACGTTAAGTATTTTCGTAGGTTTCGGATGGACCGGAAGAGGGGGTGAGGGGTCGCTGGGTCCGGAGGGTAGCGGGGCGTAGGTCCCAGGCGGCGCGGGGTTAGTAGGTTCGCGATGTCGCGTCGCCGTCGGTCGGAATGCATTCGCGGACGTTAAGAGCGACCTGAGGTGTCGTCGTGTCCTCTACCTGGGGTCGGTCACCTCTTATCTTAAAAGAATGCCGGTCCGGGAAAACGGTTTCCAAGAAACAATTTCGTTTTGTAATTTCAAAATCTCCTTGGTACCTACGCTGTTTTTTTTAAATATTTTTATTTGGGTCAAACGAAGATGCAAGGTCATATTAGCTAGATGTCAACGAACCCTACGTCTGGGCTCGCGGTAGGTCGATGACGTCGGGGTCATCGAGTTTGACTGTCCGCGTCAGCACTGAGAGTACAGTACTATTTAACATCGGTAATATCGGTAATACGTTGGTGGTTGTGTAGCACTAATCGCGAAAAAACAAATGAATTGATAGAACAATTAATAACTTTTGAGTGACTATGTGAATTAAGAAGACGGAAGTGTGCTGCCGTCGACAACGTTCAGGGAGGCCGCCGTTAACCCTGCCCGAATTAGTGCAGCGGTCGGGACCGAAATAGCGAAGCGGCGTGTACGGTTTCATGCAGAGCGTCAACATAGATTACTACAGAGACGAAGCTAACGCGCCACGATAGGTAAACCATCAGAAGCACGATTATGTGTGCGCTGGTTTTCACTGAAAAATACACGATCACGTCGTTAAGTGTGCTACCCATCGTGGATAGTCGAGTGAGTATAAGATTTACTTCACATAAGGAAGCTTAGTACTTCTGCTAGACTATTACGAAGGCCAGCGTGCTGAACGCGCCCGGTAAGTCGGCTGGTAAGCTTACACTGCGTGTGCCCGCGATGCGCGCGAGCGGCCCTATATGTGGCGCCGCCATCACGCCGCCGTCGCCCTCGCTTCACCTCGCACCTCTCACGCATCTCTATTCTTGAACTCATTAAATATACTAAATTTTACATGATCTAAATATACGAAACTCCGAATTCATTCGATCACGTCTCCGGAGTTCGACTTCACAACAAAACTTTTTACTGACTTATACCGTTACAACTTTCAAGAAAAGAAGACGAATCGTGTATGACTTTGGGAAGATAATAGTCGACTAATGAAGAGGAAATTTGTGTGAAAGTGTGAGCGTTGTTCACTTTAGCTGGTTGACTTCGGGTCAAATTGTACATTGACTATCATTTGGTCCCCTTCAACCAGCTGTAGTTGGCATCTGCCTCACTTTCATCTATGCTGTCATTTAATGGATGCCCTTTGAAAGAAGTGCAGAAGGAATATCTACTAGTGACATATTTTGCTTATGGACTTGCATTTGTCATCTTTACCAAACGTGAAATCATGATTTGTAGCTTGTGAATAATAAGATATTTACAATATTTTCCTAACAAATATATTTACTCGTATACTTTTTATTAGTTTGCAATCCATACAAAAAATTTAAATGTCTCACTGTTACAAGTCTAACGAAACATACTTCATTTTATAAAGTAAAGTCAAATATGTACACGGCTAATGGATACATTTTGAGAAAGCTCAAGATCAAAGTAATTAATTTTAAACGCCCTTTGAAGTTAGAAAGTTTAACAAATTGTAATAAATAGTTGAAATTGACACTGAAACTGTAAAACGAAATCGAGTAAATGTTACTGGTTTGAAACAAATATTTTATCATTTGTAAATACTTTTTCAGCACGATAGTGGAATAATTGCCTTTTTCGATTTTGCTTAACAGGAAGATATTATTGTTATTAATATTTTATAAGTATGGTTTCTGTATCTTGGCATGAGATATTTAATCACATTAATTACTATCCTGTTATGAATAATTAAGGGCATGTATAATATATAATATGTAGTTATGTATATAGTATGTACACGTTAAAGGTTTTTTGTACTTGTAATCAACGAAAACGTATGTCCGATAATTGAATTTGAAATTTCTCCGTTAATGATGTTGTGCCGAGGTATAGATCTATTTTTGTTTACTTTGTATAAGCTAGAAAGTTATTGCTTGACAAACCTTTTACAGCTAATACAGATTTCATATTTTATGACAGCGGTTGCGACTCGCTAGGGGGAGGGCTCGGCAAAAACGCCGAAGGCACTGGCGGCGACGCGACGGGCTGTGGTGAGACTTCGTACCATAAATCAAAGACCCCCGAGACTGCTCAAACGTTCTAACTATGAAACAATGGAATATTTCGCTACAATAAAGTTCTAAATGTATCTCTTATCTACAATCTCGTACGGTTGCAACGGAGTAATCATGGAGTCGCGTGTACATTTATAAAGCGAATTACCTTTTTCGTGTAACGCGTGTCGTATAAAGTTTAACATTTGGGGTTGTTACAGTGACATTGGCGTGTCGAGGCGATGGCGCCTTACTCGAAATACGGCTTAAAAGGAAATCACCTGGCAGACCATTAACCTAATTCACGGACCTAAAGACAGGGCGAGACGCGGGTGGCGATATAGCACCCGCTTTAATATCGCTTCGCTGCCGGTAATAAGATGGAAATAAGGCGGCGCTAAAGAAAACGGGCTAATCAACGTCTTCCTCAACTTAATACTGACCGGAATACACGGTATACGATGCATCTTCAACATAGACATAAAAGATTGAGTTCAATAAGTAGGTATATTTTGCGTTTTTTCTTATATTGTGTGATCGTCGGAAAATAACACGAATAATGGACGATAAAAGGCAATAAGAAAATAGTTTGTAAAAATGATATATAGTTGAACCTAGAGTCTAAATACAGAAACTTTATTTTTGAATTAGGATATAACTTTTTTTCAATTTTTATGTGCATTATAGTCTAAACAATATATTCAGTACAATACCTATTATATTAATTTGGTTATTGTTTTATAAAGTTAAAAGAAAGTATCCATATAAGTGCTTATCTCACTCCCATTACTTTGCCTTTGTTAAGACACACTTCAAATTTTGCCTTGTACATAGTCTTATGAAAGTCGAAATATGTTTATACATAAGTAAAACGTCCCGAGATTTCATTTCCGGTGCATTACGGTACAATGGCTGGTTGGAATTAAATATTTGAGGTGGCGCGGCGGCCGCGAGTTAGTGCACAGGTTGATGAAACGACACACTCCACGGTCGGCGTGCGTCGAGGGAAAATTTAATTATTGTTTCACTGCCACACTCTACACATCTAAAAGCTCAGTTACATTTCTGTGACATTAAATTAAACGAAATCTCGTGTTGGCTTATTATATTCATGTATCTAAGCACCGACCATGTCCGCTCATGATACATATGTCGGTAAAAAGCGAATATTTCATTGGATGTACTAATATTATAATAGAGATTATATTCAAGCTTCAATAAGTAACGCAAACCTTTGATTAGAATCATGACTGACAAGCTCATAAGTTATGTTGAGCGTTTCATTGTCTTTTATTTAATAGGATAACGTAATAGTTAGTAGTATTTTTCATTTTTAATCCTACAAGAGCAAGTAACGAACTAATTTCTTTAAAACTTATACGAATTCATACAATAGAACTATAAAATAGGGGGATTATTTCTACGAAAATATTTTAAGTTACGTTAACTTTCAAAAATAATGTTGAAAGTAATTAATCGTAAATACATTGTGCAGCGATAATAATAGATGGAACCATTTTGCACACAGTGTTATAATAACTCAGCAAAACAGAAATCCAATACTAATAGTGCAACGTAACTTTGGCCGAATAATTGTTAATCCGGACATTTGCAAGGTTTAGCTGTATGCGCCTACACGTTCGCATATTGACTCGAATGAATTTACAGCGATCATAAATAACAGTGCAAAACCGGAGCTTTAATGTATGCATAAGTAAATGATCATGGAGCCTGTGAATCGATCAGCTAATGGGATATGAATGAAGCGTAGAGGCTGTTGTACACAAGTTGGAATCTAATGGAATTCGCTTGTATGCAAACAAGCCGCAGCGCGCCTCACTCCGTTCTACCTGTGCGGGAGCTAACGCTGTACACCTATAACATTACATCAAATTTAAAAAGCTTTTAGCTATCGGTAGACAATCGGCCGTTCGTGGAGTAAAGGAATTCGCATTATTTCATTTGAATTGGTATATTATATTGTGATGTCTCAATATATTATATAATTTTATCATTTATTGTGTATATTAAAAAAAATAGTAATAAATAAGTGTATAAGAAACTGAAATTTTAAATATGTACAGAAATATAAAATATAAAAAAGTACTATATGGATCAAATACATAAAGACAACGAACTTAGTTTTGTGAAGTATATACGGGTTTTGTTATTCCAATACTCTAATATTTTATATGGACGAGAATATAATTATGAGTTTTAGTTTAATTATTAAGGTTATTATAAATCAATATTAAGACACAATTATTTTAATATGTTATTGAAAATCGTGAATCTTATTAGTAATTTTGATACCGCATAACGGGTTGACAAATCCGGGTTCTGGAATTCTGGCAAGCATTTGACCCCAACCAGATTGAACTGCGTAGAATTCCTTACATAAGCGCTTCGCTATAATATCGGAAAAGAGATCAGAAGTTAATCTATTGGCAACATTCCTTGCGTTTCGCCGGAAGGCACCGTACCGAGGCTCGACGTCCGTTTGCTATGGTTCGCCTACACGCGATCAGGAATATAACGTTTATTCTTTAAACAGATCAATGTTTTACGTACCTATAGTTGTTATGTGACAACATCAATCTTTGTAGATTTATGGAAAGAATTAAAATGTAGAAAACTACACGTCAAACATGAATTTAACATATTATAAAATTCTCAATGATTACCATCACGATCACAGTGTTGTTAGTTTAAAATGTTCTAAATTAAATCATGTCATCAACATGCAATGGAGAGATGCTTCACTACATTAAAAAAATAGTGTAGTTTCATAATTTGTTTCAGTTCTCGGCTGGGCAAAGATTCCCTTAGTCACATTTATGGCTAATATATTCATGAAAGTTTCACAAAAATATTTGTGAGCACACTCAGTTCCGCTTTGTTATGACAACAGCATACATCTATACAGATACATACACGTATATGATATTTATTTTGTTACGAACTTAGAGTTCGCGTTTTGGTAAACAAATATTTTTCTGATCATTAAAACACAAATTTATATGTATATACGAAAACTAAGTTGTAAGTACTCATAAACCGGTTACTCGGCAAAGGCACTTGACTAAGGTAAAATTTTAAATTAAAATGTTACATTAATATTTCTAGATTGTTACAATCGTACGTAGATTAAGGCCTCATTTTACTAAATTACTAACTAGTTTATATTTAAAAAAATGCCCTACTTTTGTTATGAAGCGACGCTTTGATTTCATAGTAAGTATGCTTGAGAGCAAGGTTAATGTAATTGTGAACACTATAATGTACTAAGATATTGAACAAATATTTCAGTACTTTATAGGGTTTGATAACTGAATAAAAATACTAAGATACGGCGACGACGAAACAAGGAATGAAATAAAATTAAATGTCTGGCCAGCAGAGTACACGTCGGCGACACGCGTCAGCTCCCGGCCGGCGCATACGACGCGCCGCGCAATTTCCGTTTCCCTATCAGATGCGACGCTCGCGCCACCGCACGTAGCACCCGCCACGATATTCGGCAACTCGACCGAAAGTTAAACACGTAACACTGAAACTCTTTAAATGGAAAAAAAGAACGACTCTCAGATCCCGTTCAACTTTCTATCTGCCGATAGAAATTTAGATAACACACAGAATATATCCAGAGTTCAATCAGATGCGTAACGCATGGGCTGATTAGAATTCAGCGCAGAAAACGATGTCATTAACTGATAAAACTGTTTCTATAATAGGAAAGCATAAATAAAGTGAAAGTTATTATATAATAATGGAACATAGATATAGGAACAGCACAACTCTGATACTGGATTAAGAAAATTAAAAATAATTGTGATACTTATAATATAATACCTATACAGTGCCGGGTGAGGTCATAGTAGAAATGGTTAAAAGAAAAGCCGGAGGTAGCGTTAAATCGTTGGTGTTTCGGGGTGTAATAGGAAGTGGGTCAAGCGGCACCGCCCAAAGCTATTTATTGCGTTTTTCATTAAATCGCAATAGCAATCTAAGACAAAGAAGGATCGTATAAACTAATGCAGTGACCTACACTTTGCGCTTTGATACAAAATGGTAATATATCATTTACTAGTAAAGCAGAAAAGGCACTACTGAAGTAGAACAGGTAGTATTAAAGTTCTTTTGTTATAGCGCCTGCCGCACAGGCGGGTGTCTTAGTCGCTCTGCAATTACAGACAAGTGCCTTTAAATGAACCAAGCTCTCGAGCACGGTGCATCCCTTCACACCCGAATGCACCCTTCCCGACGAAATGCATTTCTACTTTGCCTTAATTCGATTTTGAATGATTACTTCATTTCTATTTAAATGGGGAAAAATATAATCTGAAAGAATTTCGTCAATACCCTCGGCGTGATCGTCCTCTCATGTTGTACTTTACATAAAAACATTTACTTACTGCAAATTCCACTCAAAGAAAGAGACATCCACGAGAAAAAGATTTATTTTCATGTATTATTCATTCACGTGTCCTCGAACATTTTCATTTTCACGTGATATTTCGGCAGAGCGATAATGATATTTGTCGTAAAAACGGTTATGATGTCTACTTAGAAAATAAAAATGTATAAAAAATTATAATAATATATATTAAAGTACTTATGAAGTATACGTCTGTAGGAAAATATCAATTTACCTCCCTATTCTAAGAATTCAGGGTATAACGAGATATATAGAGAACGAAAATGAAACAGAAAACCTCGTTTCCAAATACTCAAAGCTCGAGTTAAGTTTGCTCTCCAAATAAGCTCCTCGCCGGCCATTCCTTGAGAAGGATTTCACTTGAATGATCGTTGAAACGATGTAACATATCGGTAGAATATACAAGTCAATAATATATAATTAATTATTATTAAAAACGGATTACGAACAAACAATCCTATACCATAAAAGTGGTAATTTTGTACAGAGATCGAACAAATAACAATTTTATTGGCATATTTATAACAATAACCATTAGTTCCGTAAAACGTAAACGATATTTTCCCATTATGATGTGTATAATAAATATAAAACTTTCTTAAAAACAGTTAATTAGCTTGCTTAAGCTATCTTTATAATTCTTAAGAACTAATATTCTACTACGACATTGTAAATAATACATAAAATTAAAGAACTTTATTGTTAATTGGAACTTGTATCGTATAAGTAAGTTACCTAGATTCTTATCAATGCTGAACGTTGCTGTTCCAGTAAGATTAGTGCAAATGTGCGACGGCCTGTATATTCGAAGATATTGATTTTGGAATGTGGCCAAAAAAACTCCTAGTAAAGGCACGCGTCAACTGCCGCGCTGCCCGCTCCCGACGTCAACCCTTTTACGAATATTAAATTCTGTTTTGCCACTTCGCAACTTCTGTATCTTCTTTGAAAATGTATCATCGGTTTTGCAGATTTGTGTTGACACGGATGTACTTTACGATAAACATTCTTTTTTTAATACATTTATTACAATATATGTTATGAATCATATTATGTCGTTTTGATGCGTTTATGCCTATAAGTTTTAATATGTAGTTTCAGTTAATATTTTTTTTAAACAAACGTCGACATCTATACATCATTAATAATGTTAAATGATTCCAAATTATTATACAATAGAGCTCCACTTTTATGTGTATAATGTAATGTATGTTTTAAATGGATACTTTACTAACATTTTAAACAGCTTAAATTTGTTAAGGCTACACGTAGCTACAAGAAATAGTTGTAAAGTGTCTGTCCGCAAAGTTTTCCGTAGCACTAGCGTCTCTACTTTTCTCTATGAGCGAGTCTGTTTCCGTTTATCTTTGGTTGTTTTGTTTTGTGTCGTTGCTTCTTTTCTTATACTTCGTCGTCGCATTTGTGGTCTCAAAGGGAAAATGTAATAATAAAATAAACCAATATATCGGGGCTTTGGCTGGCTTAAATTATTATTATTTGCTCTGTACAGAAAGTAACGATATAACTAAATTTCTTCATATTATATATTCAGTATAAAACTATGATTACAAAAAATCAACGGCGTAATTTGCATTTTGTTCTACGATCAAGTATCTTTCGCAGCATTAATTGACGCTACGCTGAGCTCGGTCTTAAATTGGTGTAAATCCTCAAGGCACAGATCATGCCAACCGAGCGCCGGCTCTCGACGTGCCTCCTCCAATTACTTTAATTAAAACAATACCACGGCACCAGTGCTTCGTCGACTCGTTGCGTCTGTTTCCCATTTCCCTATTTAAATACGAAAACGAGCTAGCTGCTCGCGCTTAGCATGCAAGATGTTACTATTCACTCTACTATGCAAACTGACACCTGTGTGGAGCACGAAACGAACGAAATATGCGAATCTAATCTATCTACCGGTACGAGCGGGTTCATTTTAGATACAAGAAGAAATAATTATTTATTATGCTAACGTATACGCTTTAAAGTAATAATTACATATATAAACATTATCTATGGCGTGTATTATGTTTTTTAAACTTTCATACTGACATCACATCGATATCGACTATATCTATACATTATTGAATGGTTTGAGAATCGATGAGGAAGTCGGGTTGATTCAGCGACTTCTAAGCTAGTAATTTACTCTCGAGTTGGCTGAAGGCGACACCTGTCGAGCGAAGTGACGGCTGATAATGCGACGCGAACGCTATTCAAGCGCAGCGGAGTGAGAGACCTCGCGAATCCTCGACTTACACCTAGCTTGTAACAAAAATACACGGACAAAATCTATAAACTTCATACTCTGAACTAAGGGACAGACAACTGCTTTCAAACACTATGTATATTTAATTAAAATAAATATATATTTGTCTGCTAATACAGATTCATACTATAGTATAGTAATTAAAGCGGCCCACACGTCGACTATAGTTTATCGAGCAACTTCTGGCACGAGTTATATAAAGCTGCTAAAGCCGGGTATCATCAGCGGATTACAGTTTACATGAGGTCGAGAACGTCGCAGAACGTCACGAAGGAGCGCTCCGACAGGGGCAACTTCGACAACTTTCTTAAGGGCGGTGGCTAAAGTTTCACGTGAACGCGTCTCGAACCCCTAAAGGCTTTGTATTTATTTTCAGTAACTTACAATAATCTGTCAAGTAAAAAAAAATCCTTAATATATTAGTATTATAAAAGTGTATGCTGAGTTTCATTTAGTTTTTTAATAATTTAGAAAGTCAATAGAGTAATTATAGCCCTGGCTTAGTAAACATTTAAAATTTACATGTATATTTAAAATAATTACAATATTAGATTCTGTTTACGAAAACATATTATGTTATATTTTTATGTACTTAATTATTAGTTTTAAATTTAAGGTTGACATATTTATAACAAGATTAATAACAAAACAAAAGAATTTAAATTATATTCCGTCTCTGTAAAATCGTCGCAGTAGTTTTCCCGAACAGATACAGCGAATTGACGACCTCGTATTCCATGAAATGGAAGTGTTTTCAATTTCCTCTAAATCGACCTTAAATTCAAGCGAGATCGAGCCATCTATCAGTTTAAATTTAGGATATAAAATTTTGTCTATTAGGTGCATCATGGTATCGGCAACATGGCTGCTGGAATGTGATGGTATAAACGTGTAGCAGGTAATATTTGCAGTCATCTTAATCTTGGTTACGAAAGCACTCGACTGTGTTATTAAAAGACGGCGTTGGTGCCGACGACGCGACGTTGAAAACAGGGCATGCGGATCAAAGGAGTAAGGCTCGTCTAACTTCCACTTTTCCTAAGCGCGCACGACTTAGTTTCTTTTAATAAGAAAACATACAATTATAAATGTAACATGAAACTTTATGACTTTAATAGAACAATTTACTTTTATTATATAGCTGTGTTTAAAAATATGTTTTACTTCTTTCACTTTAATTTCATTAATTAAGTTATAAATTTATATTATAAAGCAACACAGTATGTTTTTATTGAGAATACAATTTCCAGTACTATTGAATGAATTTGTAACGTTGAGAAAGTTTTTCTTTTTAATACGGTATTTTACTAATTGTTGTAGATTATATTGAATATTTGTTAATTAAGTCGAAAGTTTGCAAATACGTAAGATTTATATGATAAAACATTGATGATGATCGATATTTTATAACAATAATATCTGTGAATTATTATAACAATAATATACCAGATATTTAACGTCTATTTTTAATGTATAAAAATCTAGGATTCAGGCGGTGCTTCATTCTTATGATGACGCTCGATTCTCCTTACATAAATTTTATGATTTAAAAAGTGTAACAAAAAAAAAACAACATTTAATGTTCAAAAGTAGAACTTAAGAAGCAATAACTTATAAAAGAAGAAAGATCCCAGTTCAAATAACTTGGGTAGTAAAATTTCAAATTTAGCTAATTTAAAAGGATTTTAGGCAATTTATAGGCGAAAATAAGAGGATCCTGAATAGATTTGGCGCTTTTGTGATGTAAATATCTCTGTATAGTGATTTTAATCAGCTGAGCAAAATTTGTATCCAGTTACTTTACTGTATATATTTTTGCTTATCTCAACCATGCAGATTGTATTTATTTATTGTGTACGTATTAAGTTGGTCGAATGCATCATTTGGAGTCAAAATACAATTATTCTTGTATTCATTAAATTTTTGATCAATACTTGAATTATATAAATAATGTGGTCTTTGACATTAGAAATATACTATACATTAGAGTTCAATTTGGAACGAAAATATGACGGAAAATTCTAGCATCCTTACCGAAATGAAAAATGTTTTCTGGCTAACTGTCGTCGAATATTCATACAGCGATTGTGCACTCGTAAATTATTTACGCCTTCAATGGACGCGGAAGACAAATCCTTCATGCAGATGGTGACTTCGGCTCTTTTTGATTTATTACTTCTACTTTATCTTGCCACGTTTATCGATTTATACAAATATTTCGCGCTAATAAGTTTGATATATGATAAAAATTTATTCATGCTTTTCAAGCAGTAATATTATGAATTTATATAGTTATATCATAACTTTATTGGTAACACTTGAGCAGTATGTTTGTCTGTTAAATCTAATAAGCCAATTAGTATAAAAGGCCATGCACTCATGTATTGAGTTGTCAACAGCAATGAGATGCAAAGGGGCCGGGCGGTTGCGCCGACAGGGTGTGAGCGCATGCATGTATTATGAGGTGCTGCCGTGCTGTGCCGAACAGGTGTCGCACGCCTTATTTTTAATGCACTACGCATATACAGCGAATCACTGCATACGATAAACATATGTATACATTTAGATTTGTTCACGAAACTTATCTGCTATCAATAATACTTATTTTAATATAAAGAAATATTTTAGACGGTAACTCGAAGCATCCTCGTAGCGGTTTGCTACAAATTAATATATCGATTAAACATACGAGTATAAGAAAAAAATGAATAGTAGTTTGACTTATTTTTAGTTGAAGTTGAAATCATTTTTTTCAACATTTGGCGCCACTTAAAAAAAATTGTGGCAGCTTTAAGGCACCAGATATAATTATGTCATTGTATCATATCAAGATATTATATCCTTGATCTTGTCACCGAAAATTTTGTGCAATTTCAATCAATTGACGTATAAATTAAAGAGTTTTTTTTACATAATATGAAAAAATCTGACTCGTATTAAATGTAATACAAAGTGATGATGATTGTTTAAAGAAGTCGTGTATAATTTTCGTATCAGACCATGTTAATAAAATATTTATTATGTCAAATCCTAATTGCCTACTAGAATATATGATTATACTACAATATATTGCTACCTTTATTTCTTCAGCTCTAATTAAACAAAACTAGGAATTCTTTTGTTTTTTTTTACAAAGAGGCGCATCATTTCTACCGGAAGATTCGTTTAGAACAAGGATAGAGCACAAATTAAAAGAACGTTGGAACGCTAATTCCATTACGATTCGATGGACGGCAAAAGTCGCCTCCGTTAGAGTCAAAGCCGGTAAAACGTAATTGCGACTTCACTAAGCTGGGCTCCGCGCGGTCTGATATGGGCTAAAGGGGACCTCTCGGTAACGGCCGATATAAAAGCGCCTATAAATTTAGCAGGATGAATGCACTACTTTCACTAAATGTCGATGTTGGCCGACAATTGTAACAGATGGTTAAAAAGATTCAATAGGGTTTCTTTTAAAACAACAGCAGAATACATACTATAACATTCTTTTTACCTTTAAAAACCAATTATTAAGCTGTTTTTAAGTTTTTAATAGCATGTCTAATATTCGTTATGTTAAAATATTTTTAAAGATTAACATATAAATAAATATTTGAATTAACAGTACTCCGTGTAGTTACAAGTAAGTTAAATAAGGCGTGTCTGCGAACTAATTTTGCATTTCTAGTCCACTAATGATATATATATATATATATATATATATGATATGGTCAGTATATGAATATTTTACGCATATATAATGAATTATATGAAATCCAACTACAGTGACTGTAAAATTAAAAGTGTAAATATCATTAAGGTTCATATATGTCCGAGATAATATAAGTGTTTTAGGTAAACTTCAATAATTTCTCGATCTAAAAACTAAACATCTTCTAACAGTTTGAGGAAATTGTCCTAATGTAAAATTTCCATATTCGAGCCATATCCAGAAAACTTAATAGATGTAGTTTGTAAATTCTTAAGAAAACAGCGCAACATTTGAAAGAACCCAGTGAGTAAAATGTAACAAAAGACGCAAAGGAAATTGTTAATGCTGTTATTTTGGATACACATGTTTATTGCTATGAAACATGGCAGCCTCATAACAATCCCTTTCACTCTCCACAAATTGGAAGAAGCGTGTAAAGAAAAACATGGCCATAAATAAAAGTAGCAGATCAACTAGATAGACGGCCATTACCCGAGATAAGAGCAAGTTATATACGTATGGTCGCTTCGGCAGATTAACGGAATGGAACTGCGTTTATTTGCAGATATCGATGCGGAGGCATTTTGGCGAGTCACAGTTGAGAAATTTATTGTAATGTTGGAGGCGATATCTTCTTACGGACTCATTAAAAAGGAGACACGTCGTACATAAATCAGGGTCGGGCGTCGGTGGCAGCCGTGGCGATGCAGAGTGGGTGAGGCAGACGGTTACTCTTATCGGCACTGAGTTGCCGGCAATAGGCGCTATCCGGTTCCGCCGCGCCACCGCGTCAACACTCACATTGTGTCTCACAGCCTCTACGCTACCACACCCACCCGTCTTAGCTTTATTACATTATCCTTTTCCCGATTCTTTTCTTCCTTAGGATAACCTCACTTAAATTTCGATACTCTTTACTTTTATATCCTCTACCGTCAATAGTTAGAGCTAGTGGATAGAAATGCACGATGCATTTCTAAATTGAACTTTTATGGTGCACGCTGCTACGAAATGTATTCAGCTAGTTTAGTTAAAAATACGAGTAATTGATGGGAAAATATAAGAAATGCTTTACGTTTTATTTCTTATCATTTCTGCGTGGATTTTTCTTATTCCTTTTAAGATTAATTATTATTCTTTTTAAGGGAGTTCTACCGACATTCCAGGGAATAATTTCAGACATTACAAGCACCCGCTACTGTAAAATATTGAACATTTTATACAACGACGTGCGTGGAAACTTTGCTTTATGTCTTAGTACCCTGAAGCGGGAAAGATAAAAGGTTTTCCTTATGATCAGACATCATTCATTGAATAATTCAAAAATAATGAACATGTTTTGTCACATTCTTTTAAATACCAGGACTACCTACATTATACTAACAGAAAGAGTACTTTTCAATATTAATAGCTGCAATAGAAATGAGAACCGACTCTGTTCTCAATACAAGATTTTTAGAATTCTACTTAAAATTAAAATGTATTTACTTACTGAGATTTGTGTTAACATAATATGAAAATTCTTACTTGCACCTTTTGCTCGCAGGATTACACGCATTCAGATCGATTTAAAAACGCTCTTCTGTTCGTCTATTAATACAGATATAATTAACATAACATCATTAGTATTCCTATAATATTATTGGTGTTCCTTCTAATTTTAAAATATAAAAATGTATAACAAATTCAATAATTTGCTATTAAAATAATTCTCCGCTATAAAAACAGTTGGGTAATCCTAATGTATGATTGGATTTCTACTATCAATAACCTATCTACAACAATATTACTATGTATATACAGGCAGAAAAACAATATAAAACGTTTCTAATGCTCTTTTCTAGTTGCCTGTTCTGATATTGTCCAGCCTGCAAATTTTTCATATGTACAATATTGTGAAAACCTTCGGCAGTCTAAATATAACATAATGCCAGTAATTGGTACTGACAAGATCGCGCCCCTTCACAGTCGTCACTTTAATTGACTGGTGATTTCAATTACTCCACATCGGTGGATTCACGAGATGTCACTATTCGCTATGCTGTTACCGTTATAATGGTACCAAACATTCACTCGAAATATCGTTACCAGTTTGCTCGCCAAGAATTTACGACACCGACGACGACCAATAAATGCAAATTTTATTGTTTATGGCAGATTTAACGGCAGTGAACTCTTTTACCGAAGCAGTGAAGTAATTCTCGCATTCATTGCAGAAGATGAAAGCTACAAAACGTCTAGGCGCCTACTTTAATATACCTGAAAAGTAACAGACTTAAGAAATAAAAGTAAGAAAATTTAAGAGGAAAACGTATGCTCTGTTTATCTCTGATAAGACTTAAATGTTACGTTTCCAACCTTGAGGTCGGAATTAACCAACACATCCAATACACTGCAAAACACTTTCCAGAGTAAAATACGGTTTTGCCCTTGAAGATTTTGTTAATCGTATTATTTAAAAAAGTTGTACTTATACTCGTAGTACGTGCGAATTCGTTTAAAAAAGAGTTTGTGAAGTTTGCAAAACATATCACGAAAACGTTTAAAATTTTTTTTTACTTTCTATAAATAAACCTATTTTTTTATTATACTCTTTTAAATTTACTTTTGAGGTGGGAATAAAACTAAAATCTAACAATAGAATATTAAAGGCACGTTAATAGGACATGAAATGATTTGGTTTTTAGTGCGTGACAAACAAGTTGCCGTTACAAAAGTTATAAATTTCAGGTGAGCACGTCTAGCCCGAACCATGCATCGAGACAAAAGATATCCGGTATGAAATTTTGTTCAAAGCAATTATTGTGAATAGTGTTCACTTCAGCGATGGTAGAAATTCACGTATAAATCGCGTCACAGACCACAAACAAAAACGTGCATGTGGACCGGCGGCCATTATTCTCGACTGCATAATCGTTTCGTCCGACGCCCGCATCGCTTCCCGTACTATTTTATTTCCTCCCGGCATAGTTGTGTTTCAACTAGGCGGAGCTTTTTCGCCAACATTTTGGTAGGAAAATTAAACCATGTTTAATTCTGCTTAAGGTCCGGTTCCGGTTAGTAGATCTAGTGAGCCGATGAGAACAGCGACAGACCAAAGCCACCATGCAACAATTTTGGTACAATGTGTGTCCGTTTTAATAGGATTAAACTCATTGTTACATACGATCTAAAAGGATTGTAAGCCAAATGAAATTGTTTCTAGCCAAATCAAAGAGAATAATGTTGACGCAATATATGTCTTCAAATATATCACTGTCTTATGAAACATTTTAAAATATTTATCGGCTTTATAATCAAACTTTTATCGAAAGCAATTACTCGGTATACATGGTTTCTCAATCTCGGTGCGTAGGACCATTCGGAAACTTAGTTGCCGAGTCGAATATTAATCAAGTATCTGTCTGCCAGCTAAGATTCCTTCCTTCCAACTTTATATTCAGAATAATTGCCCACTTAACGTCATTCGTAATGAAGTAAAGGAGGCGGCGTGACCGTTCATCCGGACGTTTCAGCTGAAGGTTGTTAGCCGACTAACAGAAATTGAATTACATCGAGCAGGTCGTGTTAATCGTTGACTCGTAGCGAGCATATGTCTTTATTTATGATTTTTTTTATCTGAAAGATTTGAGCAATAACTCAACGCTTCACCTCAAACCGTTTACTTAGCTACTGCTGAAACAGTGACGCAATTTTGTTTCACTATAGTATACGTATGTATGTAAAATCTCATTATGAATGTCTGAGCAGTTGGAAAGCATTGCGCCATTACCTCAGAAGCGTTTCGATTATCGACGATTTATACTGGGTTTTACTTCATAATTATTATAGTTTCTGCACATTTATGTAATATTGAAAACACCATCGGAAACCCAATTCATATATCAATAACTTGACCTTATAGTGATATATTTCACGTAAATTAGTTACGATATATTGTTAGATTTGTATATAAATAATACCTCTGTTTATTCATCTACATTAATCCTATAATTAATATATAATAATTATTACGCCACAATATGAATATTAACTTATAAAATTACCTGTAGAAATATTTAGTATGACAGCGCTATTAAGTTCCAACATCTGCGTACCTTGTTTCGGTGTGAAACTTTTAGTTTTCTGGGTTAATAGCGAAAAGGGGTCCCAAATATTCCTCGAGAGAGCAAGAAACATACATTGTACACAATAGTAAACGACACTTATTTAGCACATTTGGGAAAATGAAACACACAAATAAATGTATAGCGAAAGATCTATTTCTATGTAAAATTTAAGAGCACTGTGTATGTTTTGAATTTTATTTTGAAAAAAATATATTGAATTATATAATAGGTAGGTAAAGTATAATAAAATAAGCACATACTCGGGTGTAGGAATACTTTAAATTTATATACGATGCTTGATAGTTCTTTAGATTAGGTTTAAAATGTACATTAGCTATTTGCCCTCTCTTTTAATTATCAAATATAACGCACTAGACGGCGCATTCAAATTTCCTTGTGCCGATTATAAAAGGAGAAAAATCTAACGTACTCGGGCAGAAGCAGCACGGGAGCAGAACGGCGCAATCAGGATGAGAATACTTTGACACAGCAATTCAGGGTGCGCATCGGCGATGTGTTATTTTGATTGTGTCGCTTTTGTGCACCGGCATTTTGCTAGCGTGCTCCTTCCGAAACTGTTATATCATGGACTCTATTGTGGTTCTTTATAATACAGTTGTTCTTTGTTAGCTAGCTGGATTTGGGAAGAATTCTATCTGCAATAAAACTGGATATCTACTTAGTTTATAATATAAACAAATAAAATCATACTATTCAACGACTTAAGTATAATGAATAAAAATACAAAAGTGTTAATAAAAAGTGACTTAAGCAGAGGCTTTAAACATTGTTTTCTTGTTTTCAGAACAAAAAGAAACGAGATAGAAATTAGTATGGTGCTTTAAACGAGCTGTAGGACGCTTTTCATAAACCTTACACCGGAAATTAAAGCCTGCATGCCCAGGATAAATTGTGACTGTCTTGCTATTGCTATTGAAAACGAATAGGTAACGAATAACGTAAAAGTAAATGCTTTTTCTTCAACATTCAAACGGTAAGAAAGATAAAACCTTAAAACAGGAACCACATATTGAAATTTAAGAAAATATTAAAACCTCAGAATAAATTAAACAAAAATACACGAAAGTGTTTAAACCAATTAGTTTTGTTATTAACGAGGTGCGTGTAATCCGTTTTGTAGATTTTATACATGACAATTCCATTATTTGCAGTATTGATTGCCTTGCATCAATCGCGATATGCAAATATTAGCTTCGCTCGCTGACCGGCAGCTCAATGAATTACGTGTCGCGACGTTCCGTTACAATATTACTTATTAAAAATTAACAGCCATCAGTACTTTCGTTCTGTATATTATATAGAACAAAGTGCCTTTCATTATGCGGTAAAGTTAAAAGTACTTTGAATTTTAAATCGTATAAAAGGGATTTAAGTCATAAGTAGCATCTGAGAAACGCGTAGCTTGTGGATGGTGTCAGAAGAGGTGGCGGGGGCGGACAAGAGTAAATCAAAGCACAGCGGGGGGCTTCGTATGTGTGTGCGACGCGACTGTGCACCACATCGCTTCACTCCTGTGAGTGTACTTTAGTGCATTATTACTTATAAATGGGCGTAATACAAACAACAAAATATATTATACACTGATTTTATTTGGGAACAACGTATAACCAAATTTTCAATGAATTATGTTACAACAGCAGCAGTTAAGCAATGTTTTTCCAGCTTGGCCGTAGCCTGAAAAACACTGTAAAAAGCCACAAGCTGCGCGGGGCGTAATGGCGAATATAATGTATGCTAATGAGGGCGGGCGGGACCACCGGACGTGACGTCACGCGTCGGACCGCAACCGCCATCGTCCGAACCTAACGAGCGGGTGTGCATTTTCAATACGTAGCTTGCTATCCCAATACAGAATGGGAACTCTATTAACTTTCACGACTCGATATCTTTATAAAATCTAAGCGTCATATACGAAAACAGTAATAACAGCACATAAGTTTATACATTCAAGGCCACCAATTCGCTGATTTAAGGGTCTTACCAAAAAAGTCTATACATTTAAATCTTGTACAAAGTAATCAACTAAGTTTCAGATAAATCATTGACTATGTATATCAATTACACCCTGACATTTGGTAATATCTCTCTAGACATACTAATCAAAAAGTGGAAATAGAATAAGCTTCAAACTGATTCTATATAATAAAAACTAAATATACTTTTATTTGTTTCAAATTCATAAAATTACGTCGAGAAGAAAATATAATGTTATTATAACGTTTAAGTTGGCAATGGCACTCGTTATAGGGGCAACCAACGTTCCGACTCAAGCCCTCACTCATCACGAGCGCTGTTTACCATTACTCCCGAGAGCATTGTTCCTTCTTTTTGTATGCTTTTAGTTTTTGTGTCTTTATGCGCTACTTATTATTGTTTTAAATAATATATCTATAAAGATCTTAACAACGATCTCTATAGTGAATTTCTGTTTTAATCACTGTTTATGTAATATTTATTGAAAACGTTGCAGTTAATATTTCATTCCATTTTATTATAATTATATATAGCATTCGTTTTAAATATAAAAGTCGTATACAACCAAGCGGACATTGTTGCTATGGTAGTTCTGATGCTATAAAATCATTTCAGATTATACTGTTTTTGTTGGGTCTGCATCATCCATCACGTGGTGTCGACTGATTTATGGCAATTCCGAAGCGAAACGACATGAGCCTAGCCTACTCGCGATGACGACGCGATTAGATCCTCGAGCAGACGGGGTGGGGCGAAAAAGTGACGTAAGCGTGTCACATGCTATCTTCACTGACTTACAATAACACCGCTACGTCAATCTCACTATACACATTTACTGTTTAATGGTGGCGTTTGCTCACGACAAAATATCTAAGTGTCTCATTTTTCTCGTATGTTTAAAAATTCTAAATTCTGTTGAGAGAAAGGACTTAAAAAGTTGACAGTCAACTGGAAAAGGAAGTTTCCATTTAACTAAGATATTGAACGATAAATATTTTGTAAGCGAAATTGTACAATTAGATTTAGAAGTTATTATTGTGCGAATACTTTGTATTAAGTCACCATATACGTTTCACATGCAAGTAAGCTAAATAAAACACGATAAAGTCGTAGCGCTATCAACTCCGAGCTCCCGCGAGAAAATTGCGAGTATTCATCATAAATGCGTGACGTTTAAAATTTCCAACCACGCGGCCGGCAGCGGCATATTATAAATCAAAGGAAACAGTAGTTCCTATGGCGAGGTAGAGTTCGTGTATACAGGTTGTTTGGGGACTGCTCCCGAAAACGAAGACAGGTGATAGTACTAATCACACCTTTGACGAACGGACTGAATAAAATTCGATCCTGACAAAAAAGAACATATTTATAAAACGTTTTATTAGCGTTATTTCGCTCCATCATATTAGTCCAGCTGTTTTTGTTATCATGCTTCATTGCTAGTTCTTTTTTTTCAGTAACGTATTTTTTTATGAAAATGTCGTTTCATTTAGCTGTACTTACAAGATGGAGCGTAAATAATGCTAATAAAAAGTGGTAAAAATATGTCTTTTTTAGTCAGGATCAACTTTTTCCGTGCCTTCATGAAAGGTGTTATTAGTACTATCACCCGTTTTCGTTTTCGGGAGCAGTCCCCAAACATCCTGTATATACGTAAAAATGTTAAATTGTAACGCAGGCATTTACTATATACAGACACCGTTATTCCTTAAAAGGTTTGCATAGTAGGGAAAGTATCAGACGATAGGGGTTAAATAATTATAATTGCAAATAGTATCCAAACTACAATGGAAATTCTCATGCGTCCAATAATTTCAGTTCCTCCTGTTTGTATGCCGATATTTATTACTCGGTTAACATGATTCGGGTTTTATACGAGTTTGTAGCTTAATTATATTTACTATTAAAATTATTTACTTATTTGCATTTGGTGTAGTACTGTAAAGCCAACAATAGTAATTACACACAACTGGCCACAAATGTATTTTTACTACGAGCGGGTGAATAAACATTAAATATTTTTCGATTTAATCCTCAACTCATAAATTGTAGCATCTGGAATCCGAAATTCGTCCATATTGTAGAGCTTATGTGGAAGTAAATTAACATAGAGCCCATATTTGAAACTCGGCCGGGATTTGAGAGGTGCGCTCTGCGGGTCGTGCCGACTTCACAAAAGTCCTAACGAGCACGTACCGCAGTCGTCCAAAGCTCGACTCGCGCTTCTTGCTCCTCTTACTCAATCGCGAACCACCCTATTGCATTTATTCATGTCGTTACCGCTAACGATAATTTTATCGTGTGCTCATTTGCCGGCGCCAGACTAGCGGCCATCCGTCAGCCAGCGCGAACTAACAATTTGTACGCACCACTAAAATTTTTATTGCAACGTAATTGACCTACGTTATAGCTGTATAAATTAGGACTATATTTATTGTTTTTTATTTATCTGTCTTATATAATAAGAATGTTTCTAATGTTATTTATCATTTAGGAATTTAAAAGTGACATGGACAGTAAGTGCTACGCATAACTATGGTATCGTAAAATAAAAGTTTTATACATTCATTGACTGGATACAGCGAAATGTAAATCTTTTCTTTACCAAAAAACTTCTAAGTAGCCAAAACAATAGAAAGGATAAAATAGATCTAAATATACCTGTAAGGTTTGTTTCAGGAGAAAAATGACAATAATATAAATAATTTGAAAGTACAAGGGCATCTTAACATTTTCAGTGGAAAGTTGAAACGTAATGAGGTAATTGAATAGCGCAGCAGACTGCCGGCGAGTCTGGTGGTCTGCAGTTAAGGACGGCCGGCCACCACACGACGCACGGATGGCGCAGACGACGGAGGCGAGGACATAATTGCACAAACTTTCATGTGCTTCGCATACATTTTCATAATTAAAGAGGTAGTTCGCACCAACTGCTGTATATACTAAGGCTTATTTACAACGTCTTAATTCAATAAATATTAATACTCTCGCTTATTTCTTGTCAAGTATTATAAAAACTATAATAAAGTATGTAATTACGTATTTAAAATACTTTATTTTACATTGAATACCTTCAAGTAAGAACATTGTAAAAAATTCATAATTTCGCGCATATGGTAACACGAATATACAAAAAATCTTAGTTACAATTCCAAAGTAAATATCTCACTTTTCCATTAAGGACATAAAAGCAATTTCGTGAGAGCCGAATAATAACGAGGGGCAGTTCTGTCCGGCCGCGGCCTTCTTAGAATTTATTTGCATCGTAGCGCCCGTCTCGTGGAAGGCACGGGGCGCCTCCGATTGCCCCAGTAATCGCTATTGTGCGGTGCAGGTCGCCGGGGGCGAAGCCGCGCAGGCTGCGAGCGTGGGGTTGTGGCCGGTCTATGAGTAGCTATCGTACTGGCCCGCAAGATCATTCGTGTATTTCGATGGATTTTTATTTTTAATACGACTTTATTGAGTTAGTTCGTTACAAGGTTAAATTAATTAATCCTTGGAAATCAGTATTAAGCAAGTTAAGGGGCGTATTTTGGTTTTCTTTAGGCGCCTACGTGTCATGATAATATATAAGTGAAATAATAATAAGGTTGACGATAGTTAGTTGTTATGTTTGACTTAAAATATTGAGCAAAAGCTATTTTATTGGAGCTTAAATAAGATTAAATCCACTTTCATTATTTTAAAAGGAATACTTTTTAGAATAAACTCAAAAACAAAACAAAAAACAATATAAGGATACCCGTTCCTAACAAAGCGTTGGACGCTCATAAAGGCAAAAATATGGATCTTTTATTGTCTCTATCTACTTAGAGGTACAGGGGTACAGGGGTTTTTAAATTATTTAATTTTTTATGTAAGGGCCGTGATCTTTAGTTTACATAAAATGTATCATCACTGTGATTATTATTTATATGTAATTACACCAAAAATACTCCGTTAGAATTAAACTGTTAAAGGTAAGCATTTCAGATGCATAATTACTATTTAATATGGTTAATAAATAAGTCTCGATTGAGTTTAATCGGTATAATAATTTTACTAGAAATTGTTATATAATTGAGCTATATTAGCTTTTACATTATTGGTTAAACAGATGAGATTGTACTAAAACAGACATTATGTTTATGAGGTGACGTAAACACACCCGTGTGAATCTTTCAGCGGTTCGTTCACACTTAATTTTCTTGGAACAGTAGCGGTAAGAAATAAAGTTAAAATTAAGACGCGAGTTTATGGGGCGTTACGGGGTGGGGTCCGTGGGGGGAGGGGCGGTGGCGGGTCGGCGGGGGTTGTAAGGTGGGCTAGCGGGCGCCGGCCGGGCTCGAAACGGTGTGAGAGGCCATTCGAATTCACCGCGCGAGCTGCGCCGTAGATAGCGGCAGGCGGAACACGTACTTCACTTCCACTAACTCCAACTATTGACAATATTAATGCACGCTTAGCAGGGCCAAGCGACATCGTGCACGGCCTACGGAATATTGCAAAAATATACGAAAACCTCCGAAAAGCACTACGTTCCATTCATTCTGATAAGGGAATGTTTCGAACACATATTTTTACTTAGATAGTGCTCAAGATGACCGATTCATCTGCTTTAATTTATTCCATATCTATTGCAAAGAGTCTGCGGAAGTAATGCAAATATTAGACTAGCCTCGAATGATAGCAACCATTAATTCCAGAATTGAAATCTGGGATTGCGACGGCAGTGGCGAATTTACATTCATCGCGGTAAGAACTTAAATCAAGTTCTCAGTTACGATTCAGTTGCGATATTATTTTATTAAAATATGTAAATGACGCCGTTCCAGCTCGTAGATACAACGGTAAAGGCCTTAACATTGCGACGGAGGGTAGCACTAACGACGCAATATTTTCATTAGCGTCGCTCCTACAGATATAAAGACAATATTAAACAATTTCTTAATCATGAATATAAAAAGACAATAACGTTAAAATTGCGTTGTAATTATATTGAAACAGGAAGTATTTAATAAATTGTCGCCTCATTAAAACTAGTTTGCATCTGAAGATATCTTGTATCGAAGACGAGTAGCCTTAAAAATTTACGAAGAAAAGACCGCTCGTAACCTCAAATGATTCAAAGCACAAAGCAGTTTTCAATTTATCGGGAATAAATGCTTCGGTTGGCAGCTCAGACACCCAATTACCGCGCACAAAAGCTGATTACCGCGTGAGTGCGGGCGGCCGCGGCGTTTCTGCCGAGTTGCAGCGTGCCAGTGGAATATTTGAACGACTTGTGAGGAAGTCTTCAATCGCTCTCTTTACTAGACGCCGATGTAGTACTGTAGACTGTGATTGAAATCGACGAAGAAATAGCGCACATTTGTGACAAAGGAAATTTTACTTTCCATATCAATTATAATTGTCTCAGCTGTTAACCTTATACATTTAGTACGTCCCTATGTAGGAAGAGAAATAACTATAATGTGTTATAGCAAAAGGTAGTCTGAATAAGAACAGTATATGCAGAACTTATTTGATTCACTCGGCTTCGGTGACACCACGCAACATTTGTATTGCTATGTCATTCAGTGGCAGCTAACATCCTGGGAAATCATCGCACTCGACTTACGGAAACTCAAAAGCTATTCTTTTTCTTTATCGTTCAGTGACAAGTTTCGATGTGAAGAATACAAAAGGAAACGCTGTCATCGTATTATCGTTATAAATGTAACTATTATATTTCGTTAACCCTGCAGTGATTACTTAAAGCAGATATCCTTCGTTAGCTGTGTAAACCTGCCCCGGTTGAGTTATTGTATAACATTGCAAGCTTAAGACGTGTGTAAACAAGATTTATGTAATTAATTTTGGAGATAAGAGCAACTGTTGGCCGCTAGGCCGAACAATACATAAGACACGTCTAGTACCATATTATCACTAGCAAAATAACAACTTTGACTATATTTATATATTTACGTTATATTAACAAAATTTTGTGTTCGTACCTATAACGAAGAACAAAATTGATTTATATGAAAACCATAAAGATGAAAGTACAAAAAGAGATAAACGCCAGGGAAGATAGGACGTTGTTAGGGCTGGGGCTTCATGGTTTAAGGCGAGTTCGGTCGAGCAGCCGACAGCTACGCCCAGAGATATTTACGTTTATCTTCGGTTAACGGCTTCATCGCAAGCTTTATTACGACATCCACTCACGTAATCCTCCGCCGCCGTCATAACTCCTCGTTTGTGCCCCGTTACAATGTACTACAACGCTTTTCCACTAGCGCGGTGCCACGCCGATGCACTACCACCACCCAAACTATATGCAAACTAAACCACGAATGATTCTCCCCTTTACTTTCAACATAAATTACTTGAAATACGCTATAGTTATTAGATCAATCGTTGTCAGGAAACTACAGATTACCATGTATTACGTAAAACTCTCTCATTCGTCCAAGTTAATTAGATTGTTCATATAGCTCTAAAAAATTAATAACAATAGCCTTAGTGGAAACCTAAAGTAAAATTCTTAAGGTTCTACTTATGTAATAAATAAATATCAGATATGCATCCATAAATACTCAATTTGATATTTGGTTAAAAAATAGAGGTCTAATGATAATCGCAATACTCGTATAAACGAACAGCATTGTATGAATATTTTTATGTAAATTAAGCTTATCTATCATATTTTTTAAATAATAATTGCCGATATTATTCACTATTGTATCATAGTAAATGTAAAGGTAGTTGGATTTTGAAATAGAAAGGCCGAAATGGAGCGAGTGGATTGGAACACGGCAGCTTAGTGCAGCCGCCGGAAGTAGGCCTCTAACAGCCACCGTATAATAGCTTCTAAATTGACCCTTTCTCCTTTGGTATCTATCTACCCAATTGTATTTATATTTACTGTAGCAATTATATGACGATAATGAGATGAACACTAAAAATAACTTAGAATTAGTACGACGCGGTTGTTGATTAACTATTTATAGAAGCTTTTAAAATGGACCCTTCACTTGTAAGGAGGCAATTATCGCCGCTCGTGTTACTTCGACCGACAACGAAATTAATTTCATACAAAGGCATTAACACGAAATCAGTGCGGAAGTTTCGAAAGTGTTATTTCCTTTAATAGTATGGCGAACGCCGACAAGCCGACAGGGCCGGGTATGAGGATAGTCAAGTACATAAAAGGGACAACTGGCGAGAAATACTGGTGTTGTAGCGTTGTTGAATCCTGAGCTCTGTTTAGATTAGATCAAACCTTCGAAATAACAGAGAATGAGGACGTGGATTAACTACGGTCCGGGATATTCGGCCCGTGAGCCTAATGGGGTACCGTTAGGGTAATGAGGGGTGCGGAGAGAGGATACGCCCACCCTATTCTACTTTAAAGTTATGGTCCGAAACGTGCTATTGAACTTTAGCGTTGCGATTAATTGTCCTTTCCGGATTAATTTCTAATATTAAATAATTTAAGTAAAAGTAGAATAAACATAGTACATATGAATTTAACTTTTTGTTTATATGGGTTGATTACTAACATAGAGCATTAAGTTGGAGGGCTCACGGTAGATATATGCAAATGAGACGGTAAGGGCGGAATAGTCCCGCTGACCGCGGATCGATGTCGAGCTAGTGTGGTGCGTTACAGATGTCCAATGTCCCTACGATAGAAGTAAGGGTCGAAATTCATTTCTCAACGTCAGTGAAGAAAATTCATTAGAACTCTGAAATTACTAATGACTAAACGGACGGAGTAAAATTTGCTCTTAATTTGTACCAAAAACTTTTTTCGCGAAATTTAAGAAAGTTTGCCAAACGACTTTTGAAGTGAGAAAGATGGGAGGAGTGCTAATGATTATTGTTTTGTTTTCGCTCTTCAGGTTTTTAGAGGGGATGATTCGTTATCGTTATTGCAACAATGGCAATTTTAAATTTTTGAATATTCATTATGATTTATGTTCATAGCCGTACTAAATGTTTATATCGGTTGTAGAAATGTATGTTAACATTTACAACTGCAACTATAGCCCAGAAGACTCGTAAGTCGCGGATTAGCGAATCGCAACTTTTGCTGATTTATGTCAATGCAACAACAATTTTTGCAATGAATCGAGGAACAGTTTTCATAACGTCGGAGTAAAGTAACGGTGACGTTTATAGGCGGCGGATGGAGTGCTCATATTAAAGTAATAAATCTGTAGCGAGTATGACGGCCCGGTGGCGCTCTACCAGCGACCACCGGCGACGTTCGGAACCACCCGATATTAGTTTACTTTTGCTCTCCAACTTACTTTATTACTTATCCTCCCGCGAGAGCTGCCGTTGATAGTTTTCAAGTTATTGAAGACCTAAGAATGCGGAGAAAATGAGCCAGACAAACAAGCTTATTGTTATATTTGACAGATATTTGCCAACTAAATATACACACAATTTCTAAAGTGCATAAATGAATGAAATATTTATAGAAATAACAGCTTACTTGGTGAATACGTGTTACACAAAATTACGTACCTCGAAATAGAATTTAAAAAAATATTATTGATATTTCATTGATTATTTGAAAAATAGATAAAACATGCGTTGAATAGCCAACCCTCTTGCCTTGTAGAGGTACAAGGAAATACAAGTGAATTTGTTACAATTTCCCAACAATGAAATCATAATCCGCTTAACAGAAAATTAAATATATGTTATTGACGCATTTCTAATCAGTTATAAATATTTGAAAAATATTGCCAAGGTTTAATTAACTACGAGAATGATAAAAGAAAAAAATGTAACAATAGTAAAATAGAAACGTTTCATTTTTTGACATACTGATAGTATTATCAGTGACAAACAAAAAATAGGTTGACAGCAACAGCTTTGTTGGAGAGATTTTATTGGCACAAATATTGTCCAAGTCAAACTGCGGGAAAATCCTGGTGATTTACCGAACTGTTTACGAGAACCGACTCATATCCGTAACATTTTATCTTTATCTTTGTAAATAACTAAAAATATCGTGATTTCAATATCATATATACAGATTTATAAATACATATATCCCAACTCATTTTATTTTATACCTTATTTGAGTTCAAAAACTGCTTCATTAGTAAGAGTGATATATACGTACATATAAAAGAATAGTATATTAAATCTGTTGGATTCAATCAATTATAGACGGGTACGTTTTCCACAGCGCAAATCGAAGTTTTGGCAATTTGCAGCACCTATATTTCCGGTCATGAATATAAAACGTTTCCATTTTCATAGAATAAAATTTCTTTTAATAAGTATATTTTTATTGAAACTTTATATTTCTTTCTTTACACGTTTTCAAATAACAAACCGTTTTAAACCTACGCCGTTTTCATTTAGAAGGATGTAATATTTAATATAACCGTAAGTGTGAGCCGGTTAAATTTACTTACTTATAGACCACACTCAATTTTATAAGAGCAAATAAATAATTAACAGATTAATTCGAAATATTGTTTTCAGCTTGAGCAAAAGGAAAAACACTTAAAGGTACAAAAGCAACGGAGTGTTCGAGGGACAATAACCTCAATTCGCAAGTCCAATTTGTACTTAGCAAAATTTATAATTTTCATGACGAATACGTAATACTTTGCCATTAATTACCATTATACAAATCATGGTGGGATATGTTTATAATGATTGTTTTAAAGTTAGATAATCAAGTGTTGGCTTATGTATCTCAACGTAGCATGTACATTCGATTTTTCAAGAGCTTAATTTGCCCTCTTTTCTATGCCGTCGCTCCGTTGCTTAATTAACGAAACGCTCGTATCGCCAAAAGCAAAGCGTTATCTCGTTGGTCAGGCAGTGATGAAATTACTTGGAGAATCGTGTACAACATCTTTGTTAGCAAAATTCTTAAGTTATTCGAATTATATAAACTAAGATTAAGAACATTAAATATAATGGCACTACGGGATCACATAAAATTTATTTCGTTTCATACGAGTGTAAGTAACTTTTCTATGTGGAAAAGCGATTGTTCGCATGGCTGACGTTATTGGAAGAGTGGAAAGTTTTAAATCTGAAATAAGCTTCGTCTTAATCACGCAACGATAAGAAAGGTACATTAAAAAGGTCTGGCGTGACAACAAATCTAAAGGAAAAATCTCCGCTTCTGAGAGCCCAACGGTGATAAACGAGAAAAACTTTGGAACTAAATGGAGCATTCGAGACGGCGAAGCAGCGCTCCTCTTGTAGAATAATACTTCTCTCGAAGAAATAACACTTATAGTCCGCGAGGCTTAAAATCAAATGTCTCCGTTCTTTCCCAACTTTAAAGCAAACCTTGCCGTATCGACTAAAATGTAGATTGTGGACTGTACGGCGATGGCGAAAGAAGGAAGGAAACAATTTTATCTGAAAGCCCGTATATACCTATCTAGTAAGATAGACACGCGTAGATAATTATACTTATATTGAAGATAATTTTGTATTTTGTGTCTAGCTAATTAATACGTAAAATATAATAGTTTCTACAAACAAGTTCTGTATTTTATTAACAACTAAGGTTTATTAAAACGTACCAAATGTTATAAATATATTTTGTTATAAACGTATAGTATCTAAAGGATCATTCAAACTGGATTCAATAATGTTATTTATAACTTGAATTATATATATAAATACTTACTAGGCGGATTTCATACTTGTGAGATATTGTATGTCCAGTAGACTTACCTGAAAGAGAACGTAAAAAAAATATTACTTTAAATATACCACTAACTTGAAATCTTCAAATAGAAACGCTTCTAATATTCATACAATATAATACTGATAAGAAAAAAGACCTATAAAGTGTATAATAATAATTTGTTTTTGTTAAAAACATATTATGGCCCAGGACACAGGATTATTTACGAGATGAGAATTTAATATGAATTGAAAGAAAGGGTAGGAAAGGGATTAATAAAATTTCCATTATTATGAGGTTTCCGAAAACAAGAATGACGATGCGACATTTGGACACGTTCGAAGTGTCCGAACTCGGAGGCCGGACATCGAGTCCCACGAGAACTTAACGACTGCAGTGGGTTATGTTATATGGAAATATGTAATCAGAGTACTGCGCTTGTTAATGGAACTCGATTTCTATATAATTAAAAATTGTGTACACGCGTATTCTGGTGCAATTTAACGTGAAATATTTTAAAACTTAAATTGACTCTTAACGAAATTTCCTTCGGTATTAAAGTAATGACAGTATATTAGATATGAGATTGCGGCGTGCATACTGGACGGAATCGCGTAGAAGTGGCAGTGCTTGGCACGCGCGTCTCGTCGAGTGCTTCGTTGAGTTTTATCAGTGGCCGGCGGCGCGCGGCGTGCGGCCCGCGTCAAAGAGCTACATCGTCAATTACGTGATTGACAACTTAACCGCCCGTGCACCGGACACTGCATTGTGATGCGTTGACAACGCAATAAAATTGATGTTGTACGTCATCGGGCATTGTCAACTTCTGTTTGACATTTATACGCGTCATCGTTTATGCTTAACATTGAGCTTCATTAATTTAATGTTCCGCAAACAATGGAAAATTCGAAATTACTAACAATGAGTTGAAAACAATGTTAATAAGCTTTATTATGCATACAAGGTGTAAAATTTAAAATGCATGTTTTCAAATTAGCATTTAAATAACACCTACGTAGCTCTTAATTTTGTTTATTTCAATTTAAAAGTTAAATTATAAAAGAATACCAAAACAAATTTCACTTACTCGTATATGGCAATAACATAATGGAACCGCGTTATTTCGAATATGAGTACGAATTCGCGCAATACTCTTCTGCTAACCGCCACTTTTCTATTACACGAGTGTTGTGGTTCAGAGTTAAATATCCCTTTAATCCATTTGCACCGAAAGCTAACAGCTCTCTTTTTATAAAACAACGAGGCAGATGGTATTTTCTTCAATAACTTTACGAAGTGCTTCCGACTTATTTTGATTCCGAAAAAGGATCGAAACGGCGCAGCGTCAGACTAAGTCATTAAATTTTAAACTTGAACGTAATGGGCATTAGGTAAGCGAAACTCAATTTGTTTTTTCTTTTCCTAGTTTCCGTCCCAAAAGACACGAATCACGATTGGGTGACTTGACAGAAAGTAAAACAGAGAAATGTTGTGGAGACCGTAGAAGTGATTTCATTTGAACAAAGTTACTCTCTATCAACGAAATTCAGAGTGTAATTTGTAAGTAAGGGAAACTTCATCTTATCACAGAATTCCACGTGGAGTGTTTTGTTCAAATTACAAATTTTATTCATTGCCAAATGATTATCTTTAATATATTTAAAAGCCTGCTGTACTATTTCAGTAGCTCTTATTAGGCCTACAATTTATAATGATGCTTGCTTGTTCATTATCTCCAGAATTCTTTTTAATGAAATTAATTTATAAAATAATTTATTATTTTCTCAATGCGTAACTGCGGTACTTACAATAGAAACATAATTTATAAATTGAATGGCCGATTGTTGATGTTATGGCATGTACCATAGGGTCCTTTTCTTTCACCATCATCACTAACTATCTTAATCATCTTTATTGTCAAGTGTAAGTACTTATCACCGCATCAATTAACACGGATCAAAGCGTGAGGCACCGCTACTGTTATTGTATATTATATTATCGCATAATATAGTAAATAGTCTGTGTTGTATATATATAATATCTTAATTGTCTTCATGAATGTGTTTCCACTCTCTTATAAATTAATAGCATTGGTTTTTACATGTATGCATTAAAAGTTTGATTGTCCTTTGATATACTAATAATTAATTAATAATCTATAATAATTATTTTACGTTTCATAGCAAATCTTTTAAGTGTTAGTCCTTAACGTTTTTGTTAAAAAGGAAATTGTATATTGTGTAACGCGTTCGTATATTATTATTAGAGTTAAGGGCACGGTCGTCGCAGATGTTAGTGGCATGTCACGTAACGAATGGAGCGCCGCGTGACTCCGACCAAGCCGTCTCCTTCGCCCTCTGCTTTTACTACTGCACTCGTAATTGGGAGCTACGTTGCTACGAGTCTACGATTACTAAACGCCCAATCGTTAACGTCACTCAAAATATTTTGCAGATTTATCATTTCGCTTTACACTGAGTTTTAACTGGAAGCAATATTACACTTTTGAAGTGATTAAATTACGTCTAGAATGTCCTCAAACATTAACTAGTCGAAGTATGAACAGCACTATATTGAAAGATAAGTTAGGGTCTGGTAAAAATAATTTTGCATAATTAAGCGTTCGGGTCGCGGAAGTTTATGTGACGATTAGTGACGAAGTGCGCAGAAGGCTCGGCCGTTCAATTTGCCGCTTCACTTGACACAATTCGACGCCTGACTCGGGGACAATCGCACTCCAAGCCCCGTCGACCTCCTTATCTCCCACCGAGGTAATCTTTCCTTCCCTCGGCGGCAATAACTCCAAGTGGGCAGGATTACCTGTAAAGGGGCTTCGTAAGGCAACCTCTACAAAGGTTATCGATTTAAACATTGTGTGCACGCGTTGGATCCATTCTTTTTATAGCCGCTTGTCTGCGGTTCGCTTCAAACGAATCCTAAAAATACATCCTTAATATTATTTGAATTATAGGAGCTGTTTTTCTCTTTCTTGGTTTATTTTATTATAATTCTATTGTTTGTTAAAGATTATTTAACGAAAGATCTTCAATAGGGCTCCAAAATTTATTTCCAATACGAATAAAATAACAGACGGACGTCATTAGGTACCTTTTTTCCAAACGACTCAGCATTTTTGAACCCTTCTACTTTTAAGGAATTTGTTACGGATGAGTAATTAATTGTAATTTATATGTAACTGTGTCAACCTAATTTAGACTATTGTAACTAAAAATTTATTGAAACAGATATGTTTTCACTATATGATCGTGTTCTTTGCAAAGCAACGCTTTAAGGACAAATATATTACTTGTATTCATTTTTAATTTACGTAAACAATTTGAACCTATAGTGATCGCGCGACCAATCTAGAAGCCGTTCGTTTACCGTATGTGAACTGTGACTTTTAATTTAAATCAGACGTAGTTTTAAAACAATATTTAATGTCAAGGCAAATTACAAAATCACTTTTTATAATAGTTTTATTTGTGGGTAATAAGAATAACCAATTACCAAAATTTCTGAATCTTATGAGATTTATAATACCAGTAATCAATAAATAGCACCAAAAGGAGTTGATACTTAATTGATTAATTCTATAATACTAAATTTGCTATAATGTATATAACCAAGTAATCGATATTTTAAGTAAAAAAACTAATCTGACCTATTTTAATTCCATGGATATAGCGAAACAACTGCATTGACATGACGGTGGTGGAATATGCGGTCAGTATTATTTTTTAATAATTCACGTTTTTCTTGTTGATACACAGTATCTTATTTAATTACTTTGTGAATGATAAAAACCCTTACGTAGTAATTTTTACCACTTGTTATATATAACACCCAACTATTGAAACTCTAACAATTAATCTTTCACGTAGTCCTTAGAGGGAGAATATTCTCATGATGCTTGTTATTACGGAATATGAATTGATGTAAAGTTCGAGTACCGTTTGCAAATTATTTCACTGACATGTAAATCTGCGCACGTAAATTCCAACACTGTCTGCGCACGGAAATTGAATCGTTCGTGTACCATAACAATATATTATAATATTCACGAAATATGGCACAAACGCTTCGATACCCCTGAAAAGTCTACCTATGTAAGACTGAAAATAAAATTAATTTAATAACATGGACAGACAAGGAACAATATACAAAAACATCATTAAATAACTTCACATTTTATATGTCTAGAAAATATTTTGATTAATGCGGATTGTTAACAAAAAAATATGTTTGATCTGATTTACGTAGTTGTGATTGAGTAGCTGTATTTCAAATTTATATTGTTTTAGGACACTCAATTATTTTGACAAACAAAAATCTAGATAAAAATCAGTTCAATCTTTTGGGAGCTATGACGCCAAGGAATTAAACAAAAGGTAAACTGATTAGTCTATTGCCTGGAAGGTAAAACAAATTGATTACTACGTACTGTGTGCATAAATGACAATAAGCGTAAGGAGTAGAGAAAGATAGTGGCGAGTGTGTTTGCAAGGACAAGTCGGGGTGGCGTGGATATTTCAATTTGGCCGGAGACGTGACCCGAGAGGCCGCGCGGTCGCCGCACGGCTCGCTGAACCGTAACACCGTTGCGGGCTTCGCCAAAGAGCAAACAGCGCCTCCGCAATCTTGTGCCACGTGGACCATACCGAACACTCGACTAACGCAATCTACTTCTACAATTATCTCCACACTATAAAGTTCGAAACTCCAGATATTTGGATTCTGCATTCCACTTTAAAACGCACTTATAAAATGACGACATTATTTACTTTCTATCAAATCTATTTAAGTTTAATATAGATACATAAAACAAACAATTTTTGGTGACTGTAAGAGATTGTACTTATAAGCCAATTAACTTAATCAATTATTTAAGGTTAGATTTTTAAACCATGAAAACATTTCGTTTTGTATTATGATTATGATATACTGTACTGTATTAACATAGATGATTTATTTTTTTGTTGGTCTTAGAGTAATGACTTTGGAAGTCAGTTTTTTAAAGCACTTTCTTTAAAATAATATGTTAGCATACATATATATTATAGTTCTGTTCAATGTTCTTCATTTAATTTTATGTTTTGGATACGATATTGTGAATACATAACAATTAATAATTTTATTACAGATTAGAGAGCCTAAATATACATTCTGCACAAACCTACACTATTTATTCATATTCTTAATATGTAATGGCGTATACTAAGCTAACAAACTGATAGTATAAACTACCCTTTATCTACTATTTCTGGTTAATAACTCATAAGAATTTATTGTGACTAAAAATAAATATTATTATGATGATAAAATCGTGAAGTCATCTATAATAATTTACAGTAAATTTTTATAAAACGGAATGGAACTGGCGATGATAGTGTCTGTGGAGTTATTTCAATTAAACTTAAGTAGAGTTATCTTTTAACGCAGGAGTAATTATTATAAATAAACTGTTGCAGGGTTTAACGAGGCTCTCGGGAGGATAATAAAGAGTCATACATCATGGCTCATGCTTATTGGCTGTGAATAACAATGAATTTACTGAGACTATAAATCGAACAGGTGCGTCTGTACCTGAATGGAGCTGGAGCATTGCGAGATATTAATCGTAGTCATAGACGCTCTGTCTTGAACGATGAGATTTAAGTCTTTGCATCAAATGAAAACAAAGGAAAATTAATGCGATATTATTAAATTCCATTGAGCTTGTTCGTATTGAAAGTATTTCGAGTATTATCAAGAGTTTTATTGTACGTTTCTATAATTGGAAAATACCCGAATATTTGGTGTTTTACTAATTAAAGGTATAATTCCTTCTATTTCTATTCTTCATCTTCTTCGACAGGTAAGCTGAGTTTCACTTGATGGTAAGTTCTTTTTTTATGTGATAGGAAGGTGAACAAGCATACAGTTCACTTACGTTAAGCGATTTCCGCCACCTATGGACACCTCCAAGATCAGTAGATATAGAGACCGGACTTCCCACGAAGACGGACGGCCCACTTCATAGCCCTTCTGGTGGCAGTTTTCAACTTGCTATTGACGCATTGCGTCTTCCCACACCAGTGGAATGAGGCCATAGTCACCCGTATTCACAAATCCGGGAAACCTCGTAACCACCCGTCTAGCTACCACCTGATTAGCCTTTTCAACTCTCTCGCCAAGATCTACGAGAGAGTTCTCAAAAACCGCTTGTGGGACTTCGTAAGCACCCAGGCGCTCCTCCCAAACGAACAGTTCGGGTTTCAACCCCAACATTCCTGTACCCACCAAGTACACCGCCTCACGGAGCACATCCTCCAAGGTTTCCACCGCACAAATCCAATGGCGACGAGCACGCTCTTCTTCGATGTGGCCAAGGCGTTTGTCAAAGTCTGGTACAACGGTCTGATATACAAGCTATATCAGATCGGTATGCCAGACAGAATGGTGCGAATTATCCACTCATTCTTGTTAAACTTTCGCTATCGCCTAGAGGGCACGCTCTCCGCACCTAGACCCATCCTAGCCGGAGTCCCTCAAGGCTCAGTCCTTTCCCCTCTCCTGTTCTTCTAGTACACCAGCGACATTCCCAAGTCACTCAATACCCACTTGGCCCTTTTCGTCGAGGATACAGCACTGTTCTCGACGCACCACGTTGTTCAGCGAGTCGTCTCCACTCTCCAGGCCGCAACCAACGCATTAGGCGACTGGTTCCGGAAATGGAGAGTCAAGGTAAATCCGGACAAGAGTGCAGCCGTCTTTTTCATACGCGCAGCCTTTAAGGCTAGCTCCAAGTCGCATAGGCGTCTCAGCAAAAACATCAAACTGTACGACAAATTATATCTCCTGGCAACGCTCCGCCAAATACCTCGGAGTAACACGTAACGAACGTCCGTAAGAAAGCCTGCTTCGTTATGAACAGCCTCTATCCCATGATCTGCGCGCGCAGTAAACTGTACCTAAGACACAAAGTCACACTATACAAAGAGTGTATTTGTCCAATCTTTACCTACTCCAGGGTCGCGTTGGGACACTTCCATTCTAGAACGCTCCACAGGCTCCAGATACTCCAGAACCGGTTCATTCCAACCGCTACTGGAGCAATCTGCTGTATGTGGAACACCAATCTACACGCCGACCTCGAACTCCCGACTCTAAGTCAATACTTTAAAGAAGCCGCATTGCATCCGAACCCCTTGGTGGCCCGGACCGCGAATACGCAGCGTCCGTTAACCCCCGCTGGAGGTGGCTGCGTAGCGTCCTAACCGACCCCGACGACGACTTAAGCAAGGCCGTAGACAGCTTGCTCGCGATCCGATCCGTAATCAACGGCAACAAGAACGATTACCCGCAAAACCGAAACCGCCCCCGCCGGCAGAGGCGAGGTACCTTGTCTCGCGTACCACTCACCCGGGTGAATATCTGTTCCGCTCTTCAAGCGCCCATCCAAACTACGGCAGCCCAAGCCGACGCCGATGCCCCCCGCGGAGCACCCTTGGTCTAGCCGCAAACACACGGCGACCGCTATCGCGCTGGCCCTAAACGTCAGGTTCGTTTTAATAGCCAATAGGCTTAAAACGCTTACGTCCTTTATAAAAAAAGCAGATCTAGAAGACGCGTTGCCAACCTTAAGATGTGATACTTCAGTTCACGATATTATTAATTATTAAATTATGAGATGTTGTCCCATATAGTTTGAACGTTCGGTAATTCATAAAATAGAGCCGAAATGCACAAAATCGTAACCTTGCCACTTTTCACCGCGGTCTATGACCTGGACGCATTTTAAATGTAATATTTTTGGACATTCGCGCTACACATTTAATACGCGAAAGTTTTCTAGACGTACGAAAAACGTGCTTGTAGAAATTAGAAAATTAAATATAACCATGTTGTGCCTACTGGGTGCGAAACTAGCGTCCCACTGCTTTTAGCGGGCCGATAAAAAACCTTGCTCGTGGATAAAATAAAACACACTGGAAACATGTTTGTGAAGTATTTTATCAGGCGGGAAACACGTCTTTACCTAAGTCGTTCAGAGAATGTCTATTCACATTTGGTAACTATAAAAGATTAATTATAGACGCAATCACTGATACTGTATAACGCTTCATATACTATTTATATTATAGATCTGTTGTATCTATGCTATTGCAAGCCTCTGAGCTATTGTGAACTACAACACATAGCTGCCATATAATATGTACCTGTTCATATTCAAATTTCAGTATTACAGGAGCTGTTTCGCGAATAGCGATGGGAATTTATTTAATACTAAAATACATAAAACGTGATATCATTGAGTTTCATTAATAATTTGGTTATTAAAAAAATACATTATATACTAAGTTATTTGTATTTTGAACATCTGTATATTTGAGATTTTATTAATCACATCGTAGTTTCAGTCTTAAACTGGGTCTAAATTTTAAAGTTACATAAGTATAAAATTTTAAGTTACAATAAATTCATTCAAAGTAAATTAATTTACGAAACTATTTATATAAAAACCCGAGAAAGGGGATTATACTATTTTCTTGAGAGTCGCAGCCTCGAAAACGAATAAATTTTAGAGGGTAGACTTGATTTAACTACTTCTTTCGTCCACGACTCATCTTTAGTAATATAAATAACAGAAGTTTCTGTTGCATTTAAGGCAATATCATTTCCAATATTGAGTTAAGACGGGTATGAGTTTCGAAAAACATCAAAAGTTCAAAATGAAAGATATTTCTTATTCGTAGTGATCAGTTATTGAAAAACGTGTGTAATAATCTGGTTACATAAATGCACAATTTTTATTAAAATCTATAAACGCGATTTCGTAAAAACACATTAAATCCCCCTGTAATATAAACTCGCTGTCGATCGTTGGACGGGCGGGCGTGCGAGGGCGGAGTGTGGCAATTTTTCTCTTCGCTGACAACATGATGTAACGCCAATATCGCGCCCTGAACGATTAAGCCGCGCACGACGATAATTCAGACTCGTCGCTACTAACTGTCAAATAGCTTGAAAAATCAACCTACGAACGCTGCCCTACAAAAAGCTTAAAAAAAGCAGAATCTTAGAAGATAGAGAGCAGTTCTCATTAAACAGCAGTCGTTTTGTCGATACGACGTAAATTTCGCGTGGAATTACCTCGCGTACGAAGTCTACCTTTCTTGTAATCATGCGACTGACTATAAAAAGGAAATAAAAGAAGCTAATCCCCGAGCGGAACGTTCGTATCGCTTCAAAAAGATAGTTGGCAAGTCGAATCACGCAGGCAGGCAATCACTCGATAATAAACGTGAAGCGAGTACGGCGTACGGCACGGCGCTATGTCGCACGTGCTGCTGACGATGACTTTTGGTGCAATGCAAGTACCAACCGCTATATATTCTCTAACTCTAGACTTTAGCGTAGTGTCAATGTATATTGAAATAAATAATATGATTGATATACGGCCTTACTAAAATTAAAATTAATATCAATTATGTTTTTATATGTCATGTCGCAGTTCATTCAATCACTTTAAGAGACGGACAAGAGTATCAGGACAACATAGTTAATAAATTAGGTCGATTATATTAAAAGTCGTGAGCGTATTTCTTTTTGCGTGATACATACTGTTTGCCTTTGATTCATATCATTATTTGTTGGTACATAGTTAACTATAAAAACGCGATACTAGATAAAAATGTTATGTTCCTTAAAATGAATAGAAAAAAATATGATTTAAGTGATACATTCTTTTTGATATGTAGTGTAATATGTGTTTACATCCAGACTAAACCAGTGTTGTGTAACCAAAGAATTTTCAAGTTACATTATTACGAAAAGTAGTGATTATTGTTTTTCTTACAATATATTAATTATGAGTAAGGGCTTGGACATGGTAGAGTCGATGATAAACGACGAGATGGCGCCCAACCGTCGGACGCTACATAGTCGCGAAAAATACGACTGTCATCTTGACTGATAGTAAAATAATGCCCGAGTCATGCTCCATTCTGCATGCCAAGAGCTATTGTAATTCTCTGTGGCTTGACGCTTATTACGTGGGCTACACAAAAGCTCCCCGCTTGAGGTAAGGACTAAGGGCAGTGAATAATAAGTATTGAAAGATATTAATTCTAAGAACGATCTCGGCGGAGACCATTGTTTGTAAAGGTTAAAAAGTTTGTATCATATTTTTATAATAAGTATTATTTTCATACAACAGTAATATTTTCTATACCGCGCTGTCTTATACTCAAACGAGTACACTTATAAATTTAAATATATAATAATATTAATCGCCATTCCAACAGAATGATGTATTTATTTAAACGAATTCATAAATAATTCTAGTGCCAACTAATTTTCCCATTTTAATAATTTCTTTAAGCATAACCAAGAATTTTCCAATTTTTTCCTTTGTTGTTTTACGCACGTATCTCTGATTTCTTTAAAGCTTTTCAAAACACAATCATGACATTCTCACTAATAAATATATAGATTTCAGCGACTTTTAACTTTATATTTTAATAAAAAAAATAACCTTCTTTGAACCGATGCATTATTAAAAATTATTTACAAAATTGAAGTCTGACATTAGAATCAGCATGATAATTATATCCAGATTACAAATTCACAGAGATAAAGTTAGAAACAGATAGTTACTACGTAACAAACAAAAGCTTCTTATTCTGCAGATTGCATTAAGATATTCTATTATGATACTTAAAAGTGCCTTTTAACTTCCCTCCTTGAAAGTGTCCATTCATATATGTCAAGCATAATGTGAAACATTGCACTTGGAAACTTCCAACTCAGTTATAAGCACCGTGAATGTGACTGTGAAAGTTGAAAGTAGACTTACGATTGATGACTTTTTATATAATTATGTCACCTTATTGTAAAGAGTTCGGAAAATAATTTTGTCGTTATGAATGTATTGTTAGTAATATCATAAAACTCCGTGTTGTGATAAAATAGAGTACTAAATCATAAAACATTAATCATTGACTATTGATATTGCGGTCACGTACGTCAGTTACACGTTTCCTGTGATAGAAACCTAGGAAGTTATTAAGTAAACGTGATCCGATACTTGCTTTACAAAAGTAATTATCCAGCAAATACCGTTTAATATCAGAAATACGATTTATTTTTTGCTTTACACTAAACAAGATGGTAGAGGTACGCTGTGAAGTATTTTATTCAGAACATTGAGAACGGTTATCAAATGCCCGTCAGTAAAATAAAATTTGAATGTTTATGTAACTCGTTAATCATCCAATTATAATATTCCAAAGAACGAAAAATAGGAGAAAAGTTCTAGAAGTGTTGACGAGAATTGTTAGTAAAGTAATCTTCGCGCCAATCAAGACAAATGGCGCAAAAGAAAGAGAGGCGCTCCTAAGTCTACGTCTTGCAGACGCGAGCCATGAGTGATTGGCAATATCGCGTGTAACATTGTTGAGCGACGTTCTCCTTCGCGAAAAGTATCGAAACTCGTGCCTTGCATAGGGGATGTGCAAATACAAACCCTACACACTACTTCTAGGTAGGGTAAACTCAGACTGCGCTCGGTGTAAAGTTTCCGCATCTCGAGGCTTTGAAATGCTTCTTGAGACTAGATACACTTACGTATAGGTATCTACGGCGATAATATTGCATCTTATAACAACAAGCTTGATATTATCGTATTCGTAGACGTTGCAATGAGACATCAAGAAAACAGGAAACTCTAGTTACGGATCTATATTGTGTGGATTTCCATTTCAGCGTTATGGTTATTATTATCGTCTACTGTATGGCTTACTCGACTTATACTAAGTTATTACAATAAATAATAATTACTTACGTACTAAAATTCATTAAAATATTCTATACTGATTGAATTACTTCATCGACATCTTTATTTGCATATAAACATGTTCAGATGAACGTATTTTTTTGTATGATAAAATATATTGAAGCATTTTATGGTAGGTATACTTGGTGAACTATATTTTGCTTTCAGAATTTAATCACATAGCAAGTGGTCGGCGCAAGAGCATTCACCTGTGATTGATGACGGTGTCCGTTTCACTCGCGCCGCGAATATTTCATTAAGAGCCTCACCAAGCTGGGCCATGCATCATATCGTATATTTGGGGAGCAGCGCCGACATTCTGATCCACTCAGCTTAGTTTAGAAATTAATACCCGAACTGGTCTGACGTGGAGCTTTACGACAACCACTGAACTTAAAAATCAGGACATATATAGAACAATTCACTGTCAAAAAAAAGTATAAGAGATGTTTTAATGTACAATTATATCACATTTTATGAGAGTATGCTTTGCATAAGTAAATGATATCGGACTAATATTACAACTATAATAATTAATTATAAATATTGGAGAAATATCACTTACGTATTGTATAAAATAGGATATATCGAAGGAACAAAATAACTTTTGAGGATTAGAAACTATTTTTAGGTGTTATAATTAGCAAATACAAAACGAATATCCATGAAAAGCAAAAGAAATATATATCTTAAATTTTACAGAAACTGTTCAGGATAACTGTACTTTTATTAATATGATTATAAATTACGTATTAATCAACAACTCATTACAAATATTTGCTATTTCGTTATACAAATTCAAGTTTGCAATTAATAAAACTCTATTGTCTTTAAAATCAATAGTAATTTACATATTCCAGTATTGTTTCACAATTCAAATAAAACCCATGAAATATTATTATGTGAACTGGTTTACATAATTTATTACCAATTTATTTCTACACTATGTATTGGAATGTTAATAACGCGTACCGCATTTATAACATGTGCAAACTCATTTAATAGAATCATTGCAGTTTACCAATAACGAAACATTTATAAATGTATGACAAGCAAGGTAAAGATTAATAAAAAATATGCAAATGACTAGAATGTGTATGCGTAAACTCATTGTCTATTTAAAATCCTTATAACTTTTTAACTTATATAAGAATGTCATATACAAGTATAGACAAATTGCTGTATACAATTGACAACGTTTTTATATTAAAAATAAATGTTTCCCATGAAATAAATCTTAAAAACAATCTATCATGCAGTCTCTAGGGTAGAGCAAAGTAAAGAATTCTAACTATATTCCACTTGAAATTAATTTACTAAATCCCTCAGTCGAATCTCAAAGGAAACTCGTGCACTTCAAAATTCTTTAAGGCACCGAAGAAATAAGTATCGTCTCAGAGGGTAGCTAGCGCTGTCTGAGATGAAAAGTTAGGTATGTCCGTAAGGCATAAGGAATGGAGGGAGTGGGTACGAGACTACGAGTACGTGGGTTGTGGGGGGATGCACGTACGGAACTCTAACAGGCAAATCTAAGCACTCGCTTCGAGTTTATTACCCTACTCATATTTACACAATTCGAGTGGGTGTTAGCGGTCTACACGCGACCGCTGGCGACACATTCCCTTTGGTCCATATTTTCTGACTTAGAATTCTTTTACAATTCTCCTTATTCTATTTGCTTGCATTCGTTTATAATAGATCAAAGATATCTTATATAAAGAATATTTCTCTAAATTTAAAATTTTCACTCTAAATTTTTGGAATTAGAACGATTATATATGATAAATTCTGATCTAATTTCAAGTTACATACTATGTAAATAGTAATTCGGAAAAACTTTTACGTATTATTTCAATTGTACATTTTAGACTTTAGTAATTAGATCTAAATAATTAAGTCGAGTTTATGTGATTAAAGATGAACGTTTAATTTAGCGATAAACTTGGAAGTTAATTAAAAAGATACAAAGGCAATGGCTTATGTTGAACGCTCGACTCAATAAATTCGCGAATTTATTTAAATCTATATTTTATTCGCGTAATGAACGAAGACAACAACCGCTATAAAGAACACGAGGCCAACCCGAGTGATTAAGTGTCTCATTTAAATGCAGTCTCCCGATGCGGACGTCTCAAACGAAAAGGGAATGGTTCCCGCGGAAAACGGAAGACGGGCTCTTCGCAAAAGGAAGGAGAAGTATTTAAATTAGCGTAGTCGCTGAAAAAGTGCACTAACAACATTAACAAATGGAACAATGCTAAAGTACACAAAGGAGCGGAACACCCGGACAAACCCGTATACGTCTTCTAACTCGCTCGACATCCTTCGCGCAAGTTGCTTCTCTGCTATACGTGTACTAACTTCATAGGTACGGAATCATTTTACCCGCATTTCAGAGCGTTGAACAGAATTCACACTAATGAACTGCTCAGAAAATTGACGACAGGAAATCAAAGAACGCTATAGAGAAGAAAATTCAACGTAGACTAAAGATAAATAATATTTACGACCGTCTTTTGTACTATACAATAATATTAACTTTTTATTAATATATAAAAGATCTTATAGACAAAATGCAAAAGTTAATTAGCTTTTTTGTAGCGGTGCTCCTTAATTGTAATTTATTATCTTTGAAATGTAATTAAACTTTAGTGTTTAGCAGAATTAGGATACAAAGTTATATGCATTAAAATATATATTAAACGGAAAAGCGGATAGTTAAAGTGTCAACAAGATTGAAGGCAAACCCAAAACAGATCAAAAATATCGCTGAAGTGCACTCAGAAAGTCAAAATTTTCAATCTCAACAGGGCACTTTGTACAGTTCGTAAATTGTAGTCTCACTCAACGCTGTCTGTATTTTATGGGTGTTGATGATAACTTACGGCTCCATTTAATCCGGTTTAAGACCGTTGAGTTCTGGAGGCTACGGGCACTCCGTAAAATTACTCTCGTTTAAATTGCGTTTTAGGAACTCGCTGTAATAACATGAATCTAGACATGCCGAACGAACTTGAGGTTTATTGTTTTCACTGCAGATTATTCAGCAAATACAAGGGAAGCTGTTACAAATACTCAACAACAACAGTGTCAAAACAATACACACAAAAATTATGTCAATAATGCTTTTATAATTAGGGATTATAATATACCCACCATATTATAGACTCGACTTCTTATCTTATTTTAATAATTTTTATTTTCTACTGTTCGAAATAATTCTGTAGACTTTAACAACAAACTTATTTAATTGAAAAGTACTTTGTGTTCCGAGTTGCGGAATCAATTTCAAAGTAGATGTTAGTTAGACCGCTTCACTGAATTAGATCCCGTTAATAGTGGATTTCCTTATCGTACTCTCTGAACCACTGCGCCAATTTATTACGACGCTCGTTTTTTACTTTGCTGATGTAATGTAAGGGAGGCGAAAAAGAAAGAGATTTATTTTAAACTAGCTTTGTACGGAGCAAGATCATAATCAGAAGTTTATTGCAGTCTAAAGGCTTTAATATTTCTATGAGTCTTCAGCTCTCTAATTAGCTCTGAAACGGTTTTTATAAACTAAACTCTTCAATATTTTTTTTGTCTTATCGACACTGTTGTAGTTATATGTAAATATAATATGAGTACAATACATGATAACAAAATAATCGGCTACCAAACTGTTAAAGATATATAAAAAATATAGTACTGACCCTCCCAAACAGAATCAAAATATTTAATATAATATTATTTTTGAATTTAATATTATATTTTAGGTCCTCTCAAAGGAGGTCAAATATTTCATTCCGAGTCAGGAGGGCATTGTCGCTTTATAAGTTGAGGCCAGGTCGGTTAATCCGATGCCGCCCAAACAAATTAGGAACAACATTAATATATCCTCTGTATCCTACAACTTCTCCGCAATAAGCAAAATGTATTAGTGTTATTTATCTTAGCTCAAGCGCCAACAAAGTTTTAATTGCAAGCGCCAATACAATTTGCGTACAAATGAATTTATTCGCTGAATTCGTGGTGCAGTCGTGTGCGAAGCGCTGCGCTGGTGGCAATAGAGTTGGGGCGGCGCAGCGGCGGGCGGGCGCCGCGAAAGCGCGGATTATCCGAGTGTGTGCTGCCGCTAATTGCGGACACTGACAGACCGAACAATACGCCGATATACGCATACATTATTCTACTGCAAAGCTAAAATTATACAATAATAGTCACAACTTAGCGTCGCAAAATCGAGAATTTGTATATTGTCTCAGTCCAATCTCGTTAATATTTATGTTATAAGTAACATGAATATCACCGACTAAATTATTATAAGAAATTAGTTTATAAATAGCAACTGACTTTAATACTACAAACGTAATATCTATAAAGTTAGCATAGTATCAGACTAGGCTGTGCGGGGATTACAATTCTCCTCGGATAGTCCGATACCATCGCACTTTGCTCTATTCGCTGCAATTAACGCCGCACAATGACCTTATAAATCTCCCCTGAATGCTCTGCTCATTCCACACTGAACTGTACGAGGATCGACGGTTTGTTCAGCAATTTATGTATGGCAGATGTAGATAGAACAAATACAATTAATCGATTAAATACATCATAGATAACATATTAATAACATAATGTCAAAGCATTGATGACACCTCATAAACAAAACATTGATGGCATAAATTATATGACCACTTAACTCCCTGCACAGATAGAGGGCGCCTCTTCTTGCCTATACGTCTCGAGCCGAAGAACAAACAAGCCACGAGCGGAGATTACGCTCCGAATAAATCAATGTTACGACGCGTTAAAATATTTAAGCTCACGATTAATGCTGAGCGCGAATATTCGTCTTATCGAAACCAACCGCGCTCGACGCAGCTGTTCAGGCTTCCAATGGTTGTCGGATTGTAAAACATATTAATCACTACAATCTGTGAAACACTATTTTATACAACGGATTAATAAAAGATTCGATGTTTATAAAAAAACGTGTGGCAATAAAAGAATGACATAATAAAAGAACTACATGACCATATGAGGTGCAGCTAATTTTAAATTCATTGTAATCGACCAACATTATTATGAGACTGTAATACATCCGAGTTCATAATTTGTATTTGATTTTTTATTAAAAACTTTCCGCACCGAGACGTACAATTTCGATACAACGATATACTGGAGGAAGTAATAAAATAAAACGATTTTACATCTCGGAGGGAAACGAACATTTTTGTAGAATGGGAAAAGTCGCGAGCGACTTCTCATTTCGCGATAAAATCGGGGACGTTTTACGACAATCTCCTATTCGATTCCCATTAAGCAACAATCTTAAAAAACTTTCGGTGATCTAAACCGTTTACCTGAGTTTTATTGCCAGAAATCAAATGTTTTCTATCCGTATAAATTAGATGTTGTGTTGGAAAATATATACTACGAAAAAAGTACCTACTTCTGGAATTGTGTAACTTCTGTATCCAATTTTTACGCGTTATTTAAATTTGAAATATAACAACCAACACTTGATGTGTTTCAGAAAATGTTAAATTACATTTTTAAATATGTGATACAATTCAAATTAACTGTAGTCGAAATAAATATAAAAGCTTTAACGGTTACGTCAAAATCTTATGAGGGATATTAAGTTCAATATTAAATTGTTGTTTTCATGCGATAGGAAGGCAAATGAGCATACGGTTCACTTATATTAAGAGATTTCTGTCGCCCATGGATACCTCCAAAATCAGTAGATCTAGAAGACGCCAACCTTAAGGCCTTCTTTTATTTTATTTCGAGTATTCGGAAATTCATAGACTAAAATCGAAACGCGCAAAGCACTTCATGACTTTTCTATTTATGAACGGTGGTACGTGACCCGGACGGAACTTAAAAATTATTAGGAGTTCCTCCCACCACATTTTACACTCGAAATGCCTGTGTTTTTGACACTCGTCCGGCTGTAAGCAGCCCGTACCCGAGGCAGAAGACAAATTACATATTTTTAAATCCGACCGGGACTCTTTCCCAGTGCTCTGACATCGCGGTTGCTTTACCCAACCGCTCGGCTACAGAGGCCTTCGTATATATCTATATACGAAGGGCTCTGTAGCCTGTTAGAATCTTCTAACGTGAATAAAATGCGGAATTTTACCTTTTTAGAATTTCAAGTTATCATTTTATATTATTACTTTTAACGTGTCGGATTAATTTTATTTTGACATTTGTTAAGAAAAGCCATAGTAAAATTAAGTTATTACGGGTTAGATTACTTTTGCTTCGCTAACAGCAGTATATCTGAGGGACATGACCAAATTTTGATTCTTAGATTTCAGAACATAAAAAGGAATTATGTCCAGATTCGAGGTGACCGCGAGAGCTCCATGTTTCACTATAATGAACTGGTCACGTAGTTCATTTTGTATTATTTCCCTAGGACGCATTTCGTGACTTGAATATTACGCTGTTCAGTCGCAAGGCCTCCTTAGCTCCAGAGCTTCCTCGGACCCTCAACAAATAAACCGCTTTACGCACGATTGTACAGCAGTGATTCATTATTCTGTTTTACTTTTGTTTACTGATTCATAAAATACCTTTACATGAGTTTGCATCGGTGTAACGAAATTCAATACATTTCCTTTCTTATTAATAACAAAAAGAAAAACTAATTTGAAACCTTGACGATAATTATTAAAACGTATTATATGAAAAAAAAGTACATGCAATGTAACAAAATATTATGTGAATAACCTTAAATTTTCACAGCAGAAAAGTATGAATGTCGAATGTTATAATCATTTCAGAATGCATACGGCATTGTGCATGTTCTGTCTTGAATGATATTTTTGTCCCAATCCTATGCCTACGTTGTTTCAACATAGTATCAAATTTTACTACGCGTCATAAAACATAAAAGTATCAGCCGAGTTATGGTTAATACGTACGATAAGGGGAATGCCATTTCTTGGGTTGGTACCAAGAAATGTGGCTTAATTTATTCCATTCAAATTTATGGGTAAATTTTTAGATTTAATGTTACCTTGGATTTCCACGGAGTGCGGCGTGATGGAGAGCGTTGAAGCCATTATTGTTTGTAAGTGTCATATCTGCCCCATGATCCAACAGTAAAGTTAATACGTCATCACGTTTCTTTGAAATCGCATCGTGCAACGGCGTATCCCCATCGGAATCCTAAAAGAAAATGACGAAAAGCTGTTATGATCGTAGTATTAATAGAGCTTACGATAAGTTACAAATAAGCATACATTATTATTAGATTATTATAATCAATTAGGTTAAGCCTGTCGCTTAACTTTTTGTGAAACCGCTGAATTATAACAACACCCGTGTAAAATATCGTGAAAATTTCTAAAACATCAAACCACCCGAATGAATAATACAGGCGACGGAGGAGGCGTTTAGGGTGTGGATTATGGAGACTTGCATAATTTATAAGCGTCTCTAGTATTAAAACAGGCAGCGTAAGACGCGGAAGATCTAAGCTGGGATGCGCCAGATACACAACACCAAGCCATATCAGTCACAGTATAGTTGTGCATTGTGTAAGAAGAACCGCAAAAAGCGCGGCTACCAGGTCATTAACATAATCACTGCACTACGTGCCGTGGCGGCGCGGCGCTAGCCGCCCGCGCCGTTTCACTGTATGAGTGTATACGAGTACATTAAGAGAACTGAGCCGTGTGCTCTGTCATTACTCAATTAATTTACGAGACGGCATAATATAAGTGATTTTCATTAGCTAATAAAATAACCTTTCACGCAAAGGTAACTTCAAGAGTGATATAGACGAAATATTTCTACAGAAAAAATATATACAATACACCGAAAAGATATCAGTAAAAATGAAACTTATAATTCAGTAACACTGCAATATAATTATTTTCTCGTTTCACGATTTACTGAAGTAACAAATAAATAACTCTATTTGACATAGACTAACTGAAATTAAACAAACTTTATGCAATTTAGCTTAACTAGACTGAATGTGGTATCGACAACTCGACACCGAGTCCAGCTATTAGGCAGTAATTCAGTGGAAGCTCAACCACAGCGTCAGAGTAATTCCGTACAGAATAGCAGCATTAAATATTAATCCCTTTGGCGTATAGATGACCATTACAGCCTGTAATTCATGTCATCCTAGCAATATAATTATATGCGTAACAAGCAGATTGTGATTATTTAAATGCTCATATAATTCAAGATACTAATGAGGTTATCAATGCAATAATCGATTCAGCACTGATTACACCAATGATTATACTGTTGGTACATACTATAGCTTTGGCTGTGGATATAGCTACTATGTATCAATATTACATGCACATAGGCATATACATATTCTACAACAACTAGATTTTATACATAAGTTCAATATTATTATTTTTTACAATTGATAAATTTCATCACAAGTGTTTACAATATTATAATAAAATATAATATATAAATGAAAACTAAAGGTGTATTTATGAGTAATAAAGTAAAGTATCTCAGACATTATTATATCCAATTAGTAGATTTAATGACCATTACATAAGTCTTACTTCAATATTATAATATTAAGCGCGTACAGAAAATAATACTATGCAATTATTTGTTGTCTTGTACTTTTATATTGTCAATATTTTCACTAGCAAGATTATTAAAATAATATATAGAACACAAGTAAGAAATCTCAGAACTCGGGAAAGAAATTTGATTTACGCGGCAACGACCACAGGTGCACATTAGTTGCAAACCAACATAGTGATACATTTCTACCTTAGTATAATATATATTACTTGCTACATATTTCATTCCTTAGTGTTTTTCAACCTTGTCTCTAAAGAGTACTACAACACATGTGCATGTCAGATATTTATTATAGAGACTCGCTGGATGGTAGATGTTACCATAGTTACAGGGTTAATTAGTGAAGAACATTGAACTTTCATTTTGTTACGATTTTTTGCAAATAATTAATCAGAATATTTTGATTTTTTAAAATTCTAATATGTTAAATATTACACAATGTAAAATGAAGTATATTTCTTATCCAGCTCTTATAAATCCTTAGAATTAAAACCGGTTGTGAAACAAAAACGCTTGTAAAATAAACAAAGATAAGAACAATGAGTTGGAAAGTTGGCAACCTCAAATTGTGAAAAGAAATTCAGAGGGTTGGTGATGATATCGCGGAGATAGCGTACAACCTGAACCCACCTTTTAACTCTAATTAAAATATTACAGTATATTAAAGGGAGTATCATTTTATCTCATCGAGGCCTCATTGCTAACCTCAATAAATAGAACTCTTGTGAAAGGCACTATCAAAGATCGTACATCAAAGTAAGTTTGCTCACAAACATTCCACTGTACCAATAAAATAAAAGGAGAAGACTAATATCGATAAATCTCGTAATTATGTTTATAGACTACAAGAAAGATAGCTGCAGTTCCATAATTTTAATACTATAATCTGTCCGCATTACCATATTGCATATTTTTCTATTCCCGCTTCATGAGAAAAACAGTCCAATCGGATTGTCGATTGACCTACTTATTTTGATACATTGAATCGTGGCAAAATTATATTCATTTCTCCAGTTCGCTTCATTTACAGGTTTTTCCATGTCATTTAAGTCCGTTGTGTTTTTTCAAAAATGTTCGCTACTATATTCAGAAAAATGTTTTTGCGCATACACACTTCACATCTGTATACTTGATATTATGTGCAAAGATTTATCACACATTTAATTATCTTAAGAAGGTGGTAATGTGCTTCTTAGTATTAATTTAAATTAATTTTATAAACTCGTCAAACCACATGTGTTTTTGAATAATAGTTGGTGGTTTCAGTGGATTTCATATAAAATGAATCAAACGCCTGATCACTGTAGGGCTCAACTCCATCACTGACGAGGCAGAAAGAAAACAACTAATTGTTTAATTCCAAGCCATTTAGTCTAGTATTACGGGAGGATTATTCACGCGCCATATAGCTTGGCATCAGAGCGTTGCCGCACCATCACGGATCGCGCTGCCTTACCTACTATAGGGGCTATAAGACCATTCAACGGTGTTTATGAGATATTTAATATTTATGCAAAAAATAATAAAGCACATTAAATTATGAACAATAAAGTATTTCAATGCTGTTAAATATTGTGCAATAATCATACTTGTATATCCTTTTAATTTATCTCAGCTCTTGCGTTCATCGGCTATAACTATATAAACTTCTTTGGAAATAATACATAGTTAAACTATAAAATATAAATATTGAGTTTGTAACAATTTTGTTCATAACTAAATGACCATTATCATATAGATTAATACATGTTTTTGAAAATAATTTACTACAAAATATAAGGATTATGAAAACAATAGTTTCATAGGGCAAAAATACATTCAAACTGGCTATTCGTGGAAGTTTGCCAAATAGGGTCGGTTCAAAGTAATTTTAAATTTATGGAAATTCAACAAGAGATAAAATATTTATTTACCGTTGGTATTCGGCGTGCGAGTAATTAACTAACCGAATTAATTTGCCAATCCATATCGATAGTGTGTATCGATTGGCACAACGAGTTAAGTAGTGCGGCCTCTGCACTAACAGCGTGCACCCTCATCAGCCGCCTTGATTGATTGTGCGGAATTAAGCCCCCACGTTCCGCATCCCTTGAACCATATATTGAAACTATATAAATAACTAAAGTATTTTCTCATACATAAAATTGAATTTACTGAGTTTTCTTTATTTACTTTTTATTGACTTGTTATTTGTACGTGTTCAAGTACGTAGAGTTATTAGCGATAATTATTTAGAAAAAAAATTATCTTCGTCCTTAAATAAAAAGACTTTGAATTATTAATTAATAACTTATTTGATGAATGAATAATACGAAATTTTTCTATTCAAAAATACTAGTATCCATTAATGCTCCAATATTTCAAGTTGGTACGCAATTCTTTGTTATTCTAGTGGAGCGCAGTACCGACAAGCACTTTGCTTTAGATATTGGAAAACTGTAATGTACTCCGTGAGATTTAGCACCGAATATAGTTCCAACACTGCGGTCTGCGTTTGTCGCGTCTTACGTAAATAAATCTTTCATTGCTGTTGTAGTGCTTTGGTCGCTTATTTCTTAGTAATCTCTTATTGTTTTTATTGCACTTTTTGGAGCCGTTTTATCGCTAAGATTCCAGGCAAATAAGTGTACGCCTAAAACCTTAAATTTTGAAAATTGAGAGACGGGCCATTGCGATCCAAAAAATTTAATTCATAATCACATATTACACATTGTACAGATAATAAAAATCATAAGCTAATAAGTAAGTTCTAAACTAATCGAATACTTTAATAAAAAAAATGCAAAGTTTTCAAACTTGGAATTGAAGATTTAAACTTCAACAGCAGACACGCTAATTCATAATAGAGAACTTCGGAACTATAATTTCAAGCTAAATACCAACGAGACAACGTCTAGCTGCAATGGATATTGGTAATTATATAGCCTCGAATAATCCATGGTCTAAAACATGTTATTTAGCGGCTTTGCGAGCAGGGTTATTTGTTATCGTTAGAGCTAATCCAATCACTTGTTACTATTAGCGCTATACATCGGAGAGCTTAACATGATATAATGAAAGAGAACATAGAAAAACTGGGATACATACGCTGTTATTTCATATAGATAATTCAAATATACACGTTGAAATAGTAAATTATATTGAAACGACACAATATTTTTATAAAAGGTAGTTAGCAACTACTAAAGCTTAATAATTGTTTCTAAAAATAGGATTGATAACAATATTAATAAAATACAACATATCGTAAATTCGACTTCAGTTATCGTGCAATGCGTATTATCTATTGTTGCCATTCAATCGAAAAAGACAACTGAAAACACATGCCAAATGCAATAACCGGGCACCTAATATATTTGGGTCCTCTATTCCAATAACAATCCGCGAAGTTTGGGAACGTTCGGAAATGGAAGTATTTATTAGGTGAATATAGCCTTGTGAGCTTGCTGAGATTACGTACAAAAGCGTGGGGAGTTTTTCCAACTATGACCGTAGTCTACGCACAGGTGTATAGAATGTGTTAGAACTTCAGTTCAAACAAGCAATAGGTTATGTACGTACGTTACCTGAACTAATAAATTATTTCGGAACTTAGAATTTAGGATGATTGAAATTAATAATTTACATCTGTATACAATAAAGAACAAGCTATTATATTATAAATGTTTTTAAGTACATTATACCTAAAATCTTTACTAAAAATAAATTCCGGTCATCGTCAAAGATTATTCAAACAATATTTCACAAAGAACTTTAAAAAGCCAATTTCTAAACTATAATGGTTAAGTAACTTGGTTTGTAGTCTGTAAGAAACTCGATGAATTCTTATTCACTATTTCAGCTTATTTAGAAAAACTTTGAAAAAATAAACACTGGCGATACGACCTCATTTAAAACTAATCAATACAATAATTTATGAGTGATACATATCTTTTTTATAAAAAAATCATATTCACATAATATATAATATTAGACAACAAAACAAGAAGAAATTTCAAAAATTGCTTATATGACAGCTATCGCTCCACCTTAGCAAAAGGCCTGGGCAATAAAATATAAGAGGCGAGTGGCGATGAAAGGAAACATAAAATTTCAGGTGACGTCGGCCTTTCCATAAATTTATCGACAGGTCGTGGTAACAGGCTATAAGAAAATATTTATGAAGTGGAACAGAACACAACTTTCATTAGCTAATTATTTAAATTACTAACAATGTCCTCATAGTATCTAAAAGAATTGCAATTGAAACATAAATTTGACGTTTCTTTTTATATATATATTCAATCATCATTTATAAATATAATCATGTCATTTAATAAAAGCAATTTCTTGTTCAAATTCACTAACTGAAATAGCATTTCAATGAAATACGAAAGATTTAGTTTCCAATTAAAAATCGAAATCGACTTTCTGGCTGCGATAAAAAATCAAAAGGCCATTTATTGTTGCCATAATAGTTTTTTCGTATGTCGTCGATACTAGTGAAAAGCTCGTTGTTCGGTGTGACGGTCTCCTCAATGGCACTGCGCCGTTCCATTGATCAAAGCAAGCGAGGCTTGACGGATATTGGCGGAAATGGAAAAACAAAAGATTCCACTGACGACGATAGAACCGCCCCTGTACAAGCATACATAGCTTTCATTTGGTTAGTTATGTAATATTATTTCGTAATATACCCAATTGGCGATTCTTATTATACTGTCGCAATGTACTTAAAATAACTTTAACATTTAATTCTTGTGTCTGATGTTTTAGTGTCTATTTCAGAAATTTTATGTATTCATAGACAAATAAGTTATCAGTTTTTTGCATAATTGAAATGTTTTCTTTTTTCTTATTTAAAGAACCCGCTGTTTAAGGCAAAATATATATGCGATGACTCATTCATTGTACTATTTCACAACATTAAAATGTTTTGAGGGTATTAATGCTAACAATATTGCTATTAAAATAGTCTCACCTGAAGAAATAATACGTTACATTTGAGATTTATTTTAAGACTATATGTATTATAAGAATCTATTTTATAGCGGCTATATTCATGGACGAGCGAGGTTCATTTTGCAGTAGACAATGAAAATGAAATGAGGCTGAGCGTCTGACTAGTACCTACGCGTAGTGTTTAACAGAGCTATCTCCGACCGAATTGGCACGTTTAATTGAACGCCTGTTTCAGCCATTAGTGTACGGGACAACAGTTATTAGGTGGAACCTACGTTTGCACAAATCGCACCTAGCTTACGTTGAGAAGTAACGATTATTGCTTATAAAGTGCATTCATTACCTACATCTGTATTTCTCTTGTAATAAACATGAAAATATATTTTTGTTTTATTAATTTTTTTTCTGGATGTGTTAGGAGTAATAAATCACATAACGGTGTCGTAAAATTTTCGTCGGTATTATCTCGGGAAAAGCTGGCTATTTTGCATTCACCTGCGAGATTCTCTCCGCATCCAATTTATGTTAGTGGGTACAAAACGAACGCTGACAAATGTGGAAATAAAATGAAACGTTTTATCTATACGCTTGAAGAGTCAGTTTCTATGCCGCTAGGGCGAAGGGCGAGACATTTGAAGGACGCGACGTCGAAACCCTAGTGACATTTCAACTTCTACGAGGAGATTATAAAGAGACAATTATTCTTGCGAGAGTTATGTTACGGTAAAAAACGTTAAAATATATTGTTATAATGTTTCTTTGATATTTGAAGAAGTATGTGTTTTAGTTACGATTGTAATTCTAATTTCTAATGTACAAGTATTCATAAAAGGATATCAAAATATTTACGTCCATTCATCTCTTTGCTTTGTCCTACTAAAAGATTTGGCAAATAAAATTGTATAACATCTATTTTGAAAAACCCTTTATCGAATAAAATTATTTAGTATTTTTTCAGCTTACTATAATATAATACACTCATGATACAAGGGGTTAGGGGTTGCGACGTAATGAGAAGCAACGACCGACATTAAATACAGGTGTGCGAGCTAACACATACCACATACGTAAAGTATTACATTACCCCACGAACTCCTGATAACCACGCAAGCCGCATATCGTAAAACTGCCTCTGTATTTATCTCTGCCTCCGATTTATCTTTTACAAAGTTTCAAACATTAGGCGGTGTCTCTGAACTTCCCTTAGTTAATATAGACGGTCGTTAATATCTTCATATTATTATGACGTAGAGCCGCCGCTATCTATGAACATTACATTTTAAGACTGTTCCTGAAAACAGTAACGCTATCAATAAAAATTAAAATTGTGGATTTTTATTAGACATGATCTTATTGAAAAGGAACTATGTAAATTACAATTATAACTGATATAATTTTAGAATTTAAAGCTAAAAGAAAACTTCAGTTCCGATCAGACTGAATTCAAAATATTCTAGAACAATCCACTGTTAACAAGGCTCCGATGTAAATTTGCATTTTCTGAGAATATAGTCTTCTTTTTTATCTGCATTAATTTACTGTAATAATACAAAAGTGCTTTAGCGCCCGGTGAGCTATTTCCCATGGTCCCAGAGTAATTACACGGGGCGGCTCACAAAGGCCGAAGAGCGGGCGTCGGGAGCGCGAGCGTAGAGCCGCCTGACCGCCAGTAATGCATTACAGACACTTACCAACTACATATTATTATAAAATATTATTAAATTTGTGTAAATGAAATTTGATTAAAATTTTATCGCTTGGTTGTACTTTAAAACTAGACTTCCTGCAAGTACTATTCCGTCAATTACAACTGTTGATGGTTAGAAATTTTTCAATCAGATGACATTCTTAAATCGTTTATACAATAATTTTGTACTAAAGATATGCATTATTTACCATTGCACACAATATATAAAAAATTTCCATATTCTTTTAAGGGAACATTAAGGTTTCTTATATCAACTATATAGACGTATATATATAATTACTTGTTTTAAACAAGGAAAATACATAAAATATATGTATTTTGGCAAAAATATATAAGAGCCTTATGTAAAAAACACCCGACGCAACGCCGAGGACTTCTAATGAAGCCGTAACAAAACTGTACAGGCAAACTGACACTGGCGCAGATGCTTCTGTTATTATCATGATCAGCATACGGCGACATTACAGAGCACGCTCCTTTAAATTACAAACAGAGTTCTTATTAAGAAATTATCAAAGTAACGTTATCTTTTATTGCGCTTTAATTCCGTTTCCGCATAACATTAAATGTTTGAATATTTTTGCATTAATTATTCTAATACTTTTAACACAACATCATATAGATATACCTCTTTATAAACCAACGCATACAAGCGTAGCATTAATTTATTCCCTTAACAATTGAAACGAGAATTTTGAATGAACATTGAATATCGAACAGTGTTAGTGAACAAAAATTTAAATAAACTTTTTCGCAGCGTTATGTTTTATACAACTATAATAAAATATACTGAACACGCTATGATAAAATATTAGTTGGAATATAGCGCAATTGGGAGGTGCTGTAAAGTAAATTCAGATTCATGGCGATACGAGCGGTAGTAAGTGCTGAACGAGTTTGGTATCTGGCTGATAGCCCCCGCGCCGCATGCCGCACTCTGTACTTATAATCTAATATTCGCAATTTACGGGGATCGCGCGAGGTTTCCGCAGGGAACCATTTCGCTGTCATCGGGCATACGTACCTACTAGCTGCACTTATCCCGACGCCAGTGTTAGCTATTGTACTATCTTGACTACCTTACGAAGCAAATGTTGTCGTACCTTTGAGAGTAACTTTTATTTTACAGCATATTTAACGTAAAATATAATGTATACGAGAGTTTTAAAAAATGTACACTACATTTTAAAATAAATCAAATTCTTAATTAACTGTTAACATAAACTGCAACGATGAATGATTATTATTTTTAAATAGTACTAAACTTGAATACAACGCGGATTGTTTGTGAATGGCAATAATGACATTTTGAAGTCTGGTTTGAATAACGATATATATTGAAGACATACAAGCATATTACTACAGCTGTGTTGGATAGCATAAGTTTTCTGCGGATCTCGTCATAGTTAGGTAAATCTCCAATATCCGCAACGATCGGCTTCCGAAACGCCCCATAAATACAGCTCAACAAAAGACATGAATAATAGCCATATATAGTTGGCTCATGAAAAAAGGACGTATTTATTTTTACGCTGACGTTACATGAAAAGATTTTATCGAACAACTTACTAAAATAACTTAATAATCGACAATATCAAGGAAAGTTAATAAAATTTCAATATTAATTATCCTCGTTTATATGAGAGACTTTTAATAGTAATCTTAAAGGTAATTACATCCTGTTTTTCGTTCTGGTAGGCATTCATTCTATAATATATTAAGTAATGATTTTTAAGTTAATAGTATCCGTAGAAATGAGTCTGATATACATGATCAATTACAGAAATATCAGGTTACGAAGTGGATTATCTCATAAAATACAAATTAATGCGTGATATACTTTAAAATGAAAATAAAGTATTGAAGTTGGCAATCATTTCACATTACCAACCTTTAATAGCATTCAAGCAAAGACTGGCCTTCATTTTGGCAGACAAACTCTACGTCTCGTATCGTTACTTTGAGCCCGGGGCGGGGAAACAACTATAAATTACTGAAACGACAACTCGCTCTACGCCAGATAAAGCTACGCCGCAAAACAATACTCTGGGAGACTTTAGGACGAATGTCTCAGTCGTTACGAGGAAGAATCGTACATCTTTATAGACTGTTTACTCGAAGACAGCACTAATCTTCTACTTTTATAATATTAATTCAAGGCATTTTACAGCTACCCTACAAAATATCTCCTGCCGCGATAAAATATCCGCACGAAAATTTCTTTATCTTTGTTTGAACATATTTCTTCCTACCAATTCATCCAACCATGTTTTGTATTTATAAAAAATAGGACTTCGTCTAGATTTACTTTAACTTCAAAGATTTCTAAAGTAAATTTGCCGTCTACTATCAAAAATATTGTTAAGGTATTGTTAAATAATGTAAATTATGCAACTTGAGCACTTTTTATTAAAAACTAGACTTATTAATAAGACGCAATTGTAACTTATGGCTATCTATAATTCAATTCGTTTTCAAAGGCGAATGTTTCTGAACTCTCAATAATTTAATAAAGAAAGTTTATCGGAGTTGGAGAAGCGTGCGTGGTTGGCACGCTTGCCGCAAAAAGCCGAAAACTTCGATTCAATTAAACTGAAAGTTATAAGAAGAAGTTTCGAATGCGGTTAGAAAAGTTGATTGAGGTTATACGCCGCAAGCAAAACGCACGTCAACACAGCGTAGCATTCGTAGCTCCCGTAGCACTTAAGCTCTTAAAAGTGCTACACGTGCTACACAGGATTACGATGAAAGCTATGGACATTTGGACAGAATAGCACGAAAATTTACCTCATATTTCAAGAAGTACTTTTTAATTTCCCTCATAAATTTTTGAAATTTAATAGTCAGTTCAAATCTGACAGATTTTTATAAAAATAAAAGGTGTTGAGTCCAGTGGGACAGCGCTGCCTGCGAAAGCCGCTGGTGGGGTGTAAGGGGTGACAAGCATTGTTATGTAAATTGAGGTCGTTATTTCGCTACGAGTGAGGAAAGAGCGCGACAGCAACCGCCCTACTGAACCCCGCGAGCTTCGCCACCCGCGCACCGCAACGCGAAAGACGCTTTGCATAATTGGTAATACAAGTACCTATATCAGTACAATAAAGAGATCCCTGCATAAAGCATTCATTGTCACCGCCATTCGTTTTTTATGGAAATTGGGTATATTAAAAAGTTTCGTTATGAAAATCATAAAATATGTCTAAACTAAATAGAAAGTAACTAAGAACGATAATTTGTTAAAGCGTTATTTTTATGAAGTATTACAGTAAGGAAATTTCGTTTCATTAAAGTTTTTGTATGAACCTTTTTCCCCTGAAAGTCAGATATTAAATTAAATATATTGTTATGTAAAGGTGCGGGCACACCCTTTGGCGAACATATATTTTCAGAAATCGGCAAAATTTTTAGTCAAAGCGGTAAAACACTAAAGTTTTTAACCATCCTGTTCATATTTCTGGCCAAATTATCCAATATTATAAGTTTCAAAAGAGAAGAGACGACTTTTAAAAGGAAAAGTTCTGCGAAAGCACGTAATGGCTCATCCCGCTCACGATTCCTACCCCTGAGGCGGAACAGGCGGACCGGCAGCGTCAAATAAGTTTCTAATTGCTTATATTACTAAGTTATATTCGCTCTTAAAAGTAATTAAGTCTGAAAGTTATAACTACAGCCACAGCTTTATAGTTCATAAGTTTATACGCGATTTTCAAATTTTGGCTTAATCAGACGGAAAACGGAAAGTGTTTTAAATAAAGCTACATATTCGATAATTTTTTTCGTTAAAACATATTTTTCATCAAAATCTTCATTTATAGTATTAGCTCCATTAAAATCAACAACTTAAGCTTTGCTAAACTAAACACATTTCTAACAAGACCATTACAAAAGAAAATAAAATAAGACAGGGAGCCGCTTAAATTCAAGAGAAATGAAGGAACTGTGTATGGCATTCCTGTTTTCAAGACGGCAATAATGCGGTAGATATGGAGCGTGTTTCTGGCGCTACAGTGGCAGTAAATTAAGCAGCATGGAAGAACAGCTACTTCAGTACAAAATATTTGATCATTTCCATTTCTATTCATATGAAGTATAAAAAGAAAATTCTGAGAATGAGCAAATATCATAACTTCTTTATACTTAAAACTTAAAACACTCGTAAAATGCGAGAGGAATAAAAAAATCCAGTAAACCATAGATAATTCCAAAAAAGTATTTCTCGGGGGAAAATAAAGAAAGCCACCTCAAATTTAGTATATCGGTCTGCGAGTGTTTACGAGCCAAGCCCCTGAAATAAACAAACCGACGGCTTTGGTAGGACACAAAGGCCAGGCTCCGCAAAACGGGCGCCTATTCTCATTCTACTATTCGTCATGACTTGAATTTAAGCGTAATCACTAGCCGTCTGTAAATAAATTATTTAAATAAAGTCACATTCGTTAATTCTATTTGGAATGCTAATATTTCAAATATATTTGCTTATTCATTATGTGCCGCAAAAAGTTTAATAGAATAATGTTAATAGGCATCGAATTTCGAAGGGGATTTAAGTATTATAAAAGGATAAGTAATATATCACTGTAATGTTTATTCAAATCAAAGAGAAAGCCTTTATATGGTGGTATTACAGATAAATGGACGCATAGGGATGAAACAAGCGAAAGGGCGGACATGAATTAAAACATTAACAATAGGTAATTTTCGCTCAGTTAACGAGCGGCGAGCTCCATTGTCGCACTCGTACCAAACCCAATTTTAATATAATAATAAATATGTACCAACAAATATAATTAACACGATATTAAGTATTTCACTGTTTGTTAAATCATATTTAATTTGAAGCTGACGTTAAACCATTAAGCAGTAAATAATACAGCAAAATGGGCAAATTTACTTAATATTTCACTAAATATTCGTCCCGGATTGAGCTCTACAGTAATTACAAAGTACAATATAAAGAAGACAAAAGGCACTCAAAACTAGTTGCAAGATAAGTAAATTAAAAAAAAGACCGTTGAATATTGTAACCGTCGCTAATTTAATTAAGATATATTAATTTACCTTTTAGGCTAGTTCTTAAGTTACTTAATAAATAAAAGTTTTCAATAATATGAAGGAGGTAAGCTTTATTGGCATTTTTTAAAAGTCGTTTAGATTCGTAGTCTACATCAATAATATTAACGGAAGTCTGTAGACAAAGAACATACCTATTCATGAAAGACGTACGCCCGGCAGACGCTAATGAGAGAGCATAAAGCGTGACGTCGTAAAAGCATCACATTAAGCGCTCTCTGCCAGAAGCTGCCCGTAATCTATTCGGAGCTATTTTAATTAGCATCGTACTATAATAAAGCGAGGGTGAAGTTTTTGTGGCGTCTCGGACGATGTTTCTCGATTCGCGCAGCCCGGCTGACGCCAGGCAGGCCCGCCAGGGAACTCGAAGCTGGGAATACTTATAACAACTTCTCGCTCTGTAAACTTATCAAGTTCCTCGCTCAAACTCGTGCTAATAATAAATGTTACCCGATGAGTCGGATATTTGCTGTACATGAGGTTAACTTAATATCAAGTCGAGTTATTTAAAATTACAATTTAACGTTCCTCGATTACAATTTACTTCTCATCTGAATTCAAATAATGTGGTGACACAATTAAGTAATTGTTATTAAATCTATTTGAGTTAGAATAAAATCAAAATTCAATATTTATATAAGATTGTTACGTCGTAATTACTATGGCTAAATTTTATTTAATTACTATAGGTAAATACATCATAAATCGAAATCATCTATTTATTATATCTACTATATAAAAAAATTACTAGCATTATTAGTCATCCTTGTTATTTTCGAAACTGTGTCCAAAGGAGGCTGAGAATTTTAAGTGTTGTATATTCTAAAAGTTTAAAATGTAATCCACTTTAAATCCTTTAAAACTAACATGTATTATGAAAATTTAATAATATTTTAAAGCAAAAATATATCAAATAACTTTTTCCCTTTAACATATAATACAAATTACGGTGTACAAAGGCATTATGGCTTACAGCAAAAACATTTTTAGTGCAGCCGTGTGGCGGGGTTAGTACTAAAATAGAGCCTATCTCGGTATACTAAATCTGGCTGGGCGTGATAGCCACACAATCGTTTTCGCAGCGGCTCTTGTTTCACGCACCGCCTACGACTGAAGCACCACAACAATATTCCTCGCAAACGAAACATTAAAAAAATTACTTTAATAGCATTTGTCGAATGCTTTTTGCTTTGACTAACTGTTGGTTTCGTAATGATCTCTCGTTTAATTTAACGCGAATTAAATTTAAAGCTAAAATTAAAATTAAAACTGTTGCGTATAAAATAATAAATAGAGAATATCCATTCAGGTTGATACAAAAATTGAGAAATCAAAATAAACCACCCGATAGACTTGTACTATTACGCAAATAATACGTTACAAGAAAATAGATTACAATTTTGAGTAGTTAGTGAACATTGAAAGCTAATTCGTATCGTCAATATACAGTTATGAAATTGTAAATTTAGAAATACTCTTATTCAATACTAATGAACAAAAAAATTAGTAAAATATAAACTTGTATGAAACTCAGTTCTGTCTTCTATTTTATATTTTCAAAATCAATAATTCGTTTATAATAAGAAAAGGTCAAGTTTGCTTTATAAATAGGTTCAATTATTAATTCACTGAAATATCTTATTAAAAAATAGGACATTTTATTTAGAGCACGACCAGGTCTCATTGCGGATCGAAGGGATAGTCGTCGTGACATCTGATATTAAAAAAGTTCTTAAGTACACGCAACGTGCTGCCGTTTCGCTGCAATAAAATAAAATTCTTTTCTTTTATCTAATTTTTATAACAGCTTTTTATCTTAGTTTTCTTTTTATTATTTTCTTGTTTAAGAAGAAATATTACATAAAGTTTGCTTTATCTAATAAATCGGAATAACAGATGTAGTCTAGAAACTGAAAAAAGCAATTTGTTTAATGAATATTTAATCTCAGACTTCATATTCATCATTATTCTCAAGTATTAATGGATAATATAACGAACATGTTTACTAATTGCTGGAATTTTTTTAAAATTATATAATCGTATTATCACGCACATGGAATTTAAATACGACCAGTGCAACAGACCACCAGTGTTACAGACCCCTAGAAAAGCCGAGAAGTTTTATTTAGTTTTATCTCTGTAATGTATATAAATTTTAGTGACAAAAATATTTACATTTCTTAGCTACTTTTTCTTTAGACACTTTCTAACAATTTTATTATATAAAATAAACTGGAATCACTTAACCTTAAAGAATTCTATATAAATCGGAACAGAGCGACATTTGTCCAGTAAAAAGCTCCGCACAGGTCAGGTGGCACACGTTAAAAGCACTAAAAGCATACATAAATTTACACGTTGCGAACTCTATATGAGACGCAGGTGTCGTTAAGTACAAAAGCGAAGGGAAAGCCTATATATACTAAATAATATAATATACACAGATATGTTTCTATAGAAGGATAGTTCTTGAGGAATTATTAAAATGCTATATTTAAAATATATATTAAACTAATAATAACATGCATTGATGGACTTTTAGCAATATAGAGCAATATTTAGGAATTCTAAATTAATGATACTGCTCTATATAAAATTAATAATTATGTTTTGGACAATAATGACTATTAATCTCAGTAGGAATAATGACAGGCCCGTTGCGTTATGCTAAAACGGAGGTCTTCGCATTCCACCTCTTTTTATATGGTTATATTACAGTTTTAATCTCTAGAAGCAAGTGATTGCTATGTATTAAACGGGAAGCATGAGGTATATCTAAATTCCGTCCCGATCACAAACCACTGTAAAGAGATGGAAATGTCGTAAGATTTGCATTCCAATTTCTAATTTAGGAATTTCCGAAAATTCGAAAACATAGATAAGTATATGTAATAACAAGTAAAAATCGAATAATACACAGTCCGTACCGGCAATGTATTATTGAATAATTGGCAATGTCACACGGCACATCTTATAGTAACTGTCATAAAAAATTACTATTCAATCTCCACTTGTCTATTTCTATTCGATTGTGTCGTATAGAAACTGTATAATGGGAACGCCCTTTTAACAGTTCCTATAAAGCAATGGCCTTACAAACCTATCTCACGTACGTATAATTTATTATAACCCCGCGGTAATTTTATTGCTACCCAAAATGTATTAAAAGATCGAAAATTTTGTTTTAGATAACGTTGAAGTCATTATATTTGTTGAATACGACTTCGATATTTTACCCCTACGGAAGCAATAACGATAATCGTAACCATTACGGAGGGTACTAGAGATAATTTTCTTAATACACAGCGACTGTTATACGCTCTTTGTTCTTGCATACTTTTATTTGAACAAATTTCAATATTACCTTATGAGCATAACTAAGGACGGTGGAGAAAAACACATATTGGATATTGCATTTTACAGACGAGAAAATCATACACAGCATAATGAACAATTTGGGTATTACCTACTGTTAAACAATGTATAGTATTAGAATTAAGCGAACATATAGGTTATCTCATATAATCAAACTGCAAGGAAGCAACGTGTGCACGATAGCGGACCTCACTAACGAAGTAAACAATAAACGGAGACAATTCGCGTCCAACACTGACTGGGATAACATTGGGAAAAGGACAAAGGACCGATGAATCTGATTACATCGTTCCAATGTATCCTCAATCCCGAATCTAAACAAACTCCGCGGAAATATCCGTTCACTAGTTACCTTTGTTTTAACAATTACGTAAAAGTTATGATTTTTATTTATCTTTCAATATAGATATAATCCGTGAAAAGTGTCACCTAAATGGATTATTATTCAAATACACATCAATGTAAGCTAATAAACATTTAAATGTTTATTTAATTTTTTAACGTATAGTTGTAGTATGTTGAGTAGAGCATAGACAAACTTCGCTACCAATTTTTTCTGTTTAATGCGTGAAAACAATAAACTATGAACGTACGTGTTAGGTATTTCATTTACAGTGGTAAACGGTACGGAACATAAATTATTTGTACGATGTGAGTGTAACCGTAGAGCTTAGACTATTTCGAATTCCGTACGTACGCTCGCAGCTTGTGGCGATGGTTGCCGCCTAGCTCTCCGACCGACAACGACACACGACACTGAATAGCGCACCGCCGCCATTCCATTCCTTCACGCTGTATTTTATGTTGTCACATCCAATTTTAATATTCTTTATTGTATTTCACAACTAACAGGAATATATCACATGTCTAAGGTACACCGCTGCAATATTATATTGCTAAAGATATTGATCGTTTGAAAATATGCTAAATCATGGTCCAAGTTTTATAAAAGAAGGTTCTTTAGTATGACTCAGCTAAACTTCTTTAACTAAATTTTAAACTTACTCCACCTTCGATGGGGTAATATTTAAATACTGGACTTATATGCAGCAAGTAAACCAAAACTTACTATCACTTCTCTTAACAATTAATAACGCTTTTCAGGAAATATAAAATTACAAAATGTACAACCTTCGTCTATTAAGACTCATATTTTCTTTGATCTATAGCAAATCTCATTGTTGTAAGAAACAATTCCGTCATAATGGTAATTCATTTCGTAACCCCCAAATAATCAAGTAGCGTTTTGTTAGCCCATACAAATAATATTACAGAATAACTTTTGATATACACAGAGAAACTTTTGATATACATTAATGTTAGCTACAGTTGTGAAGCCTTGCCCCGAAGAAGGAGAGGAAGCAGGCGTGCACTGTGCGTTATTTACGACTGGCGATTCCGGCACCATTGCTTTTAAGGAACTTTGTTCAGTACAACATAGCGGCAACGCTTTCCGAAAGCAAATCCTTTAATGTCACCGATAATACTTTCCACTGTTCTTCTTTTGATTTAAACGTTTTCGCAACTTTAAATTAAGTTCTGTTGTATTAGAATAAAGAGCGCGTTTCATTTTACCATTACTGCAACATCAGAGATACATTTTTATCTGGGGAGCAAACTTGCAGGCGTTTCGGGGACATAAAACCTTACTTAGCGAGCCACAAATCCTCGTAACGTTAAGCCGAGATAAAACACTAAGCTCGCACCACAACGCGATGGAGCTCGAATTTTTCACCTGCGAGCCGACCGGGAAATGTGGGCCACACGCGATATTACTTACACAAGAAATATGACGCTCCATAATGAAACTCGGGCTACCGTTAATCACGTATTATTATACAAATTTATATCGTCTCGTCTGAAAGTAGTGAATTTTATGGTCGCTAGAATATTACATGAGTATAATTTTATTGTAAAATGGGGCATAACCAAGTATAGTGGATAATAGAAAAAGTATTATTTGCGATTGTGAATGGAATTTTATGTTACTGTAATACATATCTCGAATTCTAAGACGGGAGGATTAATAAAGCCATTAATTCCGCTTAGCGCACAAATAGCATAAATCAGGATGTAGCGTGACATGTCTCAAAGACAGTGGCGTAACACAACAAACCCACAACGAATTTAAGTCGCTTGTAATACAGGAGGCACACTTT
>JAOSYY010000014.1:8376138-8394595 GCA_025727935.1 Hebomoia glaucippe
CATGTCTCAAAGACAGTGGCGTAACACAACAAACCCACAACGAATTTAAGTCGCTTGTAATACAGGAGGCACACTTTGCAGTATCTTTATTAAACAAGTTAGATGAGACATTTTAAAAAGATATATTTAGAAAATATTTCAAATTAGTGGTGCCTCGCGGTTTCTCTCACGTCATCATAATATATTTTTGGTGTCAAATTTTACAAATATTTACTAGTCAAACTCAGTCACAGAATTCTGGGTTTTAAGTAAAACTGAGAATAGCCGATATTACGCGAGCTACCTTCCAGTAAGCACCTCGTCACAATCGGACTAGTCGTTTCAACAATTAGGCAGCAAAATAGACATTGATAGAAAACAGGACATTTTTATAAATTATGTATTTCAAAAGAATACTCTTGTTATACTTCAATTTTTTATTAGTATATATTCCCTAATATAAGTTCCTCTTCAGATATAAAGCAATAAAACGTATCGTAATACATAATAATATTAAAATTATTGAAGCGTACGTAAACGTTTTTAGGCCCTACTTATAGATAAATTATCCGGGCGCGTCCCAATAGCCTTAGAGAAAAGGTCGATATTTCTTAAAAGGGTAAGGGATAAAAACAAGAAAAATCCGGTTTCATAAAAAACCTTACATAAAGTCCCGTGATGCCGTATAATAGGTATAAAGTACGGAATCTTTCAGCCTACACCAATAGATTTCATCAAAAAATATACAAACTACGCAAATAACACCTTTATCGTAAACCATACAAATGAGATTAATTTATGTAACAATGATGACCTCATTTTTTTAATATATGAAAAATGTATAGATATTTAGAAAAAGATTGTATTTTGTAAAAATTGAAGGAGTACAATTGGTAATAAATGTTCATTACTACATATGTGATTATACTCATATGTATGTATTTACTATGAAACGAGAAGAACCAAAAAAAAGCAAGATACCTTAGAAGACTATGCATACGAATTTATTCAAATATTTAGTTACGTGTTTTCTCGTATGCAATTTATCATTAATTAATATTACCAATTATAACATGTGCATAGTATTCAACTTACTAAAGAGCAATACACGAGCTGGTTTATAGAAGATCTGGTATTAACGAAAATTAGATTTCAATAAGACGCTTGTCGTCGGGGCGAGGAACAAATCTGAAGCAGAGCCCAGTAATGCGAAGACGGTCACGATCCTGTTTTTAATGCAACGTCAGCAACCCGCAGTATCGCCTCGCTATTGCTTATACGGCGTTCACATACATCGATTCGTCGAATAACGTGTCTATAACTTCTTTGATAAATCATAGAAATCTTGTCGGCCAAATTGTTTTGCGAATTCGATATTAAGACCTTGTGTAGCATTCAAAGTTATTTTTAAATGTTCAAACTCCCTGATTGGTCAGAAATCCAAGTATATTGTTATGCTGGATTTTGATACAATTTTGGTACTCAAGTAGTGTTCATAAAATGATGTGATAATCCTTTCATTATAATACACCTAGATACGTGTTAAGATACGTGATATTAATATTAATAAGATACTCAAAGGGAATATCAAGTAGGAAATAAATTGCAATATAATAATAATAATAATAGGGCATTTAAATTTTCTATTCTTACGACATTACGTTATAATCTCGTTTCAGATAAATTCTTGTACGTCATCATTCACAGGAACAGTTTGTCTGTGTTTTATAGCTAATGTACTATGTACATACTTTAAACGGATATGGCAAATAAAAACAAGAAAACGGTCTAAAAACGTTTGGAATAGAGCCTTTCTACATAAAAAGTCTCATTCCAAAATAAATTATTCCCCAATTCGGTCGTTACGATTCAAATTGAATAGAACATCGCGGTATAGAGATTTTTCTAGCTACGAAAAGTGAAAGTAGAAATAGGCATATAAACGCAAATGAAATGGCTTCATGAATCGGATGAACAACTCAGTTGTGGCAATAATTTATCGATGGTGTATAATTCACCAAAAATCAATTTTCGCTGACAATCTATATATGAAATTGTTTCTCGATATTCCTTATAAAGCATTGCGATAAGTCTATCATACTCATTCAAGCGAGTCTTGAATTATTTATTCATTACATACCCGTACGCGGCGCACGTTCTCAAAAGATAACTCGTATAATTCGTGCAAGGACGCTACGCAACCCGACGAAACAATAGCAGATTATCAAACAAAACGACGTAAACAGTCCTCAAATAGGAGAAACGGGTTAAGGGCTCGCAGAATGTCCGCATCGCATCTTGAATACTAGATGAGACGTCTCAGCATATACACTCAAACAAACCTATTGTAACCTATAACACAGTGATATCAAAACAACATAGTTACATAAAACATTGAATCAAACTCTATTTAAATAGTTTTTTAATTCAATGAGATTTTTATATATAAAAGAAATTAAAAGTGGCATTGAATGAGTGTGTCTTGAGTGTTTGACGGAAAACAATTAAAAACTTTAAAAAATATTTCTTAGTTATTAGGAACTATTACGAACTCCAATACTCCAGACGATTATAATGTATAAAACATGTGTTTCGTACTATAAACCAGCAGCTTTTAATTTATTCATTATACTACTAGTAGCCGGTTATGTATACTATTTTTTTAATCCATGAATGCAGATAAATCTTGAATTATTTGATTAAAAGAGGAACTAAAGAATCGATTTTATTATTCTATGAATAAAGATTTAATTATTGGTTTCTTACAGCAAACGTTGTAGAGAAATTGAGTGATACCAGTAATCGCGTTGTTAAGCATGGTAGTAATCGCATTGAAGCAATAGATTTTAAGGTTATAGGAGACGGACATTTTAACGTATGCTTTGCATAATTTTTCTAAGAAAAGTGAGCCTTAACTGACTAATGTAAGTATTATACAGTTTTATTAAATATTATAAAATAAAGCCATAAAGTAAGAATATGTTAGTAGTCTTCTTAACATGTTTTATTGATTTTAAAACAGCATTTTTGTTAATATACATCCAAGACTTTACTTTTAAATGAATTGCCAATGAATAAGTAATTCGATTAAGCTTAACGTTTCCAGATAAAATCCTGCTAATGGCAGTACGCGGCGTCGTCGAATAGACAATGTGACACAGTTTGTAATGAAAAAAATAAAGGCGCGACGACGCCCGAATATATGAGAACGGCGATAAACAGGAGGATTCGTGCCTAACGGAGGGGTCGATACCGAAATACATTATTCCCCGATCCGAGTGTTCCGATTCAAATTGAAAGAGCACCTCCAACATGAGATTTCTCAGGCAGCGAGTGGGCGCAGAATATAAATCGCCATATAACCAGCTACGGGGGCTGCGAATTTACTTTTTGCGGTGGACGCACTGACAATGATACTTTTTTGTTGCCAAAAACGAGATTTAATCTATCCATCTATAATCTATGTATCCATCACATATCTTGTAAAGATAATTTATTGTATAAATAATTATTATATATTGAGAAATGTATGTATGTATATATCATTGTAGAAAAAGCTAAATAATAAACACTACATGTAGGTACTATGCGAAGTTCACAGCTACTCAATGTAAGCCGAATTCGCCTACTTATGCAGCAGAAATGGGACATACGCCTCCCCTCATCGAGTATTCTGTTCAATTCACAACACACCCAGTCGATATTTACGTAACAAACGTCTTTTCTGACTGCTGACAGTGTTTTTCTTTTATTTAACTCAATGGTGTAATGTGTTAACTGTGAACGCTTTTCAGTACGTTGGGGTTCTTAAACAAAGTTATAATTTGGTAATATGTTGTTTCGACATTGATACTTATAAAATGTGAACCAATACGCTTGAGGCGGCATTCGGAGAAATGATAGTCCTAAGACTTAGCTATTTTAACTCCATTAAAGACGAGGCGCTAGTCGCTGAATCAAGGTGACGCCTCACAATGCCCTATTCAGATTTAAATAGCTTTACGCCCAATTGCGCTTCAATATGGCGTTAGCTCTCAGATAGTTATTTCATTAAACATAGATTTGAGAGATAATTTTGCCGCATAGAAGGGAACCGCCTGAGGTATTCAATTCCGGAGGACTTTGTTAGGGACTTACGCTTCCTGAATGAATATTATATTGAAGGCTAATTATTATTAAGGACAATTATATTAGTTGAATTAATTTCCATTAGCAGTCTGACATAAATATTACGAACAATGCCATGTAAATGATAATGGTATGTGACAAGTAAGGAACTTCGAGAGGCCAGGGACAACGCAAAGTTTGGCAATTATGGCGACCGCATGTCTGAGAGCGTCTCTACATTTATTACTAACGTAAATTCTTATGTAACAATACTACATTCTCTAATGTTATGTACGTAGCATCAAATTATATTTCATATACTTATATATTTATTTATTAGAAAATTCATTAAACACAAGAGTTCTGCAAAAGATATGGAAATATCTTTTAAGTTTTCCTATTACCCAAATATGATTGCTAGCAATTGAAAACTACATACACAGCAGATATGACGGTGGCTTGGTTTGAAATGGCTGCATCGTAAGTTTATTACTCGAAGTGGGTATTCTAGCTTCTAGCGCTTTGAAACTTTGTCGTGATAAATTGCTGTGTCATGTGACTACATCCAGTTTCTCTATATTATCTCAAGCCGTACATGGAACTCATTTAATATGTTTTCGCTACTACCTGATTTAATTTTAGATAAAACATAAACTACGGAGTTTGGTATCTACTATAGCATATATATTTGTCCTAGCCAAAAATGTGTGCCAAAAAGGTCGTAATAAATATAAAGTGTAAATCGTTGTGACCTGCTTCTATGGTGTTATTCCGTAATCATCTTTTAGTCATCGACCTTGAAACTTGCTTTCGCCTTCAATTTGTAAATCCAGAAATATGTCAGAAATAGCTCATTTTTAATAGCATTGTCGTATTATGCTACTATACTATCCAGAAGACCGTGGTTAAATAAGATTTCGTTATTGTGTAATTAAATACTTTTTATTTAGGATAACAAAACCGGGAGTTGTTTGTGCAGCTATCGCTGCAATGTAAGCTGTAAATTTTTTTATAAGTTTAAACCTGCTGGGTCTAAAATTCACATTAATTATGTAAATATCAACATTTGTCAGTCTGATTGTACCTTACACAATAACCCAATAAAGCCTAGACCGCTTAAATTCCGTAGAGCTCTGATACAAAGGAAAGGACATTTTACCTTAGAAAAAAACATACAAGAAACCCACATGAGCAGAGCAATGTTTATATTTTTTTTTATTTAACACTAAATGGATCCTGAATTTGAAGTAAAAGCCCCAAAGCTTTTTTATGTATCATAATATTTATCTTTATACCATTATAAAGATAAATATTATGATTAATATTAAATATCCGACTCAGTACTAAATAACAAATTTGTAATACGGTCCATCGGAATCCAAACCTATATGGAAAGGACAGATAAAAACACTTCTTACAATAACTTATCTAAGTTTATAGTATTAATCTTAATAACGAAGTTTTGACTGCCGTCCCAAAAAAAAAGAACACAAATTTTTGGATGAATAGCTATAGTACCTGTAAGCTGGGATGGACGCCCAACTGCAGTAGCGTTCTCACTACGCCAAGATGTCCTTTATTCACTGCGATGTGGAGAGGCGTCTGCCGGCGTCGATTTCTCGCGTTGAGGTCAGCGCCGGCAGAGGCGAGTGCACGCAACGCAGCTGGCTCATCGCCGTACGCAGCATGATGCGCCGCACGATCACCGTCACGGTCTTCTGCGTCCGTTTCGACACCGGCTTCTACTAGTTTCTGTATCACTTCCACATGTCCGTTTTGCGCTGCCGCCTGAACCAACGATGATTAATGTTACAGTCACCGTTTAAATGTCCTCGATAAGCGCTTAATTTTCAAGTAAAATATACACAAACGAGGCAAAATTTTCTGAATGGATATTATTTTGTTCAGCAATCTATATTCTGTGGGTTCAACGGCATGTACTGTTTCTATTAAATTCATGTTCGCTTCGCTTTTAGGCAGAAATTGTTTTGAAAACCTTATAATATCCTTAATGTCATTTCGTGTTATATTGCCAGTATTACTATCAAATATTCAAAATAAACTCATAGTTTGTTTTATAATTGGATTATACGAGTACCTGCAGGGCGGTATGACCTGCGGAGACACCGTTAACATCAGCCAGCGCGGCATCTGAACCATTTAGGATATCGACACACCGCGCTGCATCACCATTCGCTGCCGCTTTAACTAATTCTTCATTAGCGCTACCGTGACACTCGAACAAACGTTTTAAAATCATCGAGAGACGCTCGCCTGCAGAACAAAGGTTTACGTAGGAATAATTTGCATTGCAAAATACTATAATTATAATTTGTAACATCTGTTTTTTTATGTCTGATACCTTGGATTTCTGATAGAAAGGCAACTCTGAAAAGTTGGAGGTATTTTACAACACGGTTTTTTATTATTTACAAGCATTATTTTACCGATTTTTAAAAACATTATGATAGTATACGAGTATATTTCATTTGTCTCACTTTTTAACGTCATATTTGATTCTTGAGAAAATGTTAAAAAATATTTGCATGCAGTCTATAATGAGGAGCTATTGTGGGGTGTAAACTTACCAGGAGAATTATCGGAAAAACTACCATTAGATGAAGCGAGTTTAGTAACTGCGTTAGGATTATACGTCCAAGTCATATTGCATACTTCAACTTTAAGATCGTTGTCGTGATAGATTTGCTGAACGCGACCTACTTTCCCAAGAGTCTGTAAGAAGATGATGTTTAATTCAAACTTGTAAATTGGTAGTATAAGTGGGGCAAATTTTTGTTTGAAAACATAAGTTTTTTAAATTATAAGCTATACTCACAAAATCCATAGTCTCAGCCCATTCGCCGTGTCCACGTTGTAAGGCTTTTACTCGCTCCTTATCAGAACAGACTTGCACAATGTCACCCACTGCAAATACACTGCCAGTTGCAGCGGCTACTCCAGATGTAGAAGGACTGTTGCTAACACTGCCCACCTTTACATACAATATTAAACTTAATTATTAAGTAATAAAATTTTCTATAAGGTTAAAATGATGTATAAAATATGATAAATAATAAAATATATATTTTTTAAGGTCATGTTGTGTAACTAAGACATATGTTTTTATTGCATGTATGGCATACTTGCAATCAAATTTATAATGCACTAAAACATAATATACTAATTATTTAAAATTTTCTGCTATGAAGTTAATGAAGATAAGCGACATGTAAGTATACTTACTAAGAAAGCTGATGAAGAGTGAAATAAAAATATTTTATAAGTTACCTTAGTTAAGACAGCAAGGTTGAATGTCCATCGATTTCCACTTGGATAAGTGACCACAATATCACGGTCTTCATCAATACACACTACAGTGCCTGTAGTATTAAGACTTTCAAACATTGCATCTATCCACCCACCATGGCCAACTTGAAGGGATCGTACAATCTCCAAATCCAAATTGATAGTCACCTGTAATTGAAAATTATTTACTACTATTACCATCAAGGTTATTAAAAACTAAAACTTTTACAAAGCATACAATAAAAAAACAATCATATAAAAGGCTAATAAAATATGCAATATGCATATGTAGAGCAGGTTTCTTATAAACATATTAAATATATCTTGGAGTCATTGGACAAAAGAAAAGTTATGTATATAAATTAAAGTTAAATTTATTATCTTCAACTTACTTGATCACCAATTTGTAAGCCCTGAGGACCATTACTTCCTGGTCCAAGTTCTCCTAAAAGTGGCAAATGTTCCTTGTACACATTTTGACTTTTAACATCATTTACCACCTAAAATAGACATGATAAACAAATAATTTTTTCTTATATAAAGATAATTATACATTTCTCTAAATATGTATTTAGCAAAAGATAACATTTTAATGCCCAACTAAAAATAGGAAATATAACATATATATATAAGAAGTTTTATAATATGTCTTTCACATTTAAAATAGGACTTCTGATGCAGTTTTTTTATGTAAAAATGTTGTGTGTTTTCCATTATGTATGATCCATATAAACTTTTCCAAAAAAAGAAAAAAATGTTTACTTTTAAATCAGCCATTCCTTGAAATCCAACTCTATAAAGATTTTTTGTTCCATTATCCCATACTACATAGGCAGCTGAACGAGGACTAGCTGCTGACCAATCCTGAATTTCATTGACCTTACCCCGCCTTCCATTTCCACCATCCTGATCTTCCCATTGCCAATCAACCTATAAATTAAATACACTTTGTTTTACAGACTTATATAACATTTTTCTGAAATTAGAAATGTATATCTTGCATTCTTTTATCATTATTACTAAAATCTTATATTTGATTTATAACTAATATATGTTTTCAAATAGATATTAAATACAAACCCCTCTAACAACTCTTGCTCCAGGAAAGATGCCTCTAACAGCTTGCTTCTTACTTTTTCTTCTAGGTTCAACCAGGCATCTTTCAGCACCAGGTGCACTGATACGGTAGAATCTATGTCTTAGATGATGTTTATCCCCATGGTAACAAACCGAACAAAGATCATAGTTCACACACTCAGCACATTTCCAGCGAATACCTTAAAAATGATTGGATTCTATTTTTTGAAATTTTATTCTCATACACATTTTTAGTTCTAGGTGATCATAATCAGGGTTATATAATATTTGAAGAAATCAGAGCTTCAACAAGGATACACTTGTTTATTATTGTTAGTGTCTTTAAGTTTTAAAATTTTCCATCTATTAATAAAGTTTATCAGTATTTATATATGCTATTAAAACTTTGAAACATTATTACAGTGAAGTATTCACCGAATATGGGTTGTTGGCGGCAGGTATCACACATGGTGCCATCATGTTTAACACCAGTTGGAGCACTATCCAGAATACGAAGATCATAGGCTCCAGAACATCGATAATTTGCTGCAGTTCCATTATCCCATACGACAACGACTTCTTCAGGAGACTCAAAGTTACGTACTGTACCTACGTGTCCCTCTCCTCCATCCTACAAGAGTAATTTTGTATTAAATTAATTACCGTAGTATTATTTAAGACTTTCTCCAAAGAAAAATAAATAAGAAAGATTCTCATAATCTGGTACATACTTGTTTTCCCCATTTCCAATCGGGCCCTCTTATTACACGCGCTCCTACACCTTCCATCATAAATCGAGTGGCTCTTGTAGAAGTTGTATTTCCTGCAACATTTGATTCCATTTTCTTATTCTTAAAAATATTCTTCAATGTTATTATTAAATAAAATTATCATTAAATAAAAGTAGGAGAAGTAGTTTGGTTGATATTTTTGTAATTTGTTTTGTTATTAAAAATGACATTTGTCATTGACATTTGACATTGATATTTGACAGTTGTCACAAACGAGTAAAAATAATGTGAGGTTAACATTTCGCCTCCTCTTTAGCTTTACCTATTCAAAAAGAAAAATATTCTACAATATCACATATTTATCAATTTCATTACAATCATCAAATGAGTGGCTGTTCCTATATTATTATTATCGTTAAACACATGCGAATTCTAATATTACATATGTACGATGTAGCTGTACTTAATTTGGATGTTAGAAAAGTACGCTGTTGACAACCAGCTGTTTTTGACAAAGTGTTTTATAAATTATTTTCGCCGCGACCTTGTGTAAACTGCGAATACTATTTTACTGTTTCAATTAAGGATTCTGTTAAAAAAACATAAATTATCTACCATTAAAGAAAGAGCTTAAATATAGTTTATATTTCATAATCAATAGTTCAGTGAAATGCCTCATAACCGTAGTAAATATGAAAAAGCACGAAGACGATTAGCTGCAGTTACCTTCCTGTCTAATATTTCTCTTGATGGATCATTTAAAGATACTGAATTATGCCAAATAATAGATAGGACAACTAAAAATGATAATTGTGATAGTGGTAGTAAATTAAAGAATGTTTCAAATCATTACGAGAAAGATGTAACTCGTAACAAAATTCGCAATACCAAACTACCGCAGTATAGTCCAGCGCATAAAACCAGTAGCGATAATCATTCGGGCAGCTCGGATTCCGAATTTGTTCATACTACTCCTGTAAAGGGTGTCAATAATAATTCTATAAGAGAAAGGTCTTATATCTAACATTTCTCATATAGTGTGTTTTATTTAATTAATTGAAAAACATTATTGAGTTATACTATTTATGGTAATAGGTGTTCTTCTGGGAATGCTGACTTGTATAAAGAAAGACATCCATCATTAAGGGCACGTAAAACATGCACACAAGATGAGAAAAGTAGCATAGAAAGTTTAACATTTGGTAACTTTACCAACTTTTCTTTATATAAATAGCTAGTTAGTTTTTCAAGGGCTATAAGTAATTTACAATAATACATATACATATTATTGTTTATTATTGTAGGTCGTCTTAGAACCAGTAGTACTTGTGTTCCAGAAAACCCAACTTATTTAAAGGAACTTAAGTTCATTCGAGGAACAAAAGGCGTATCCTTCAAAGATGAGAGACTGGCATTTGCACCTGCCCAAGGAGTACCATGTGCACTTTTCAGCACTATACCATACTCAAAAACTGCAAGATCTGCAAGGTAATTGAGAATCTTTGTTATTTAATTAATCAATAGAGTATAATAATTGATGTATCCACCACATATAAAAACAAGTTTGGGAATGGATAGCATTACACATTTACACAAAAGCTTTATAGAATGATGAATAGATGAATTTATAGAATTTAATGTATTTTTGTAAGAAAAAGGATTTAAGTAAGAAAAATCTTTTTTTAGGTCTGATTTAAGAAAAGATGGAGTGAGAAGAAGAAATACATCAGGTCCTAGACCATTATCAGCAATCACCGACAATGGTGTTGATCCATTTGACTTGCTTGGCTTGGAAAGAGAGGAAAATGGGCAAGATATATCATACTCAAAGCTATTAGTACCATCCAGAGTATGTACTAGAGAACAGTACCGAAAGATGTATGAAACTGACCTCACTGACAAAACCACTTGGAAAGTGATAAATAGGCATCCACATGTAATAGCCAGGTATTTAGATGAGTTTATTACTGTTTAGTTACTTATAAATTGTTGTCAGTGTCATAGCAGCTTTATGCATGCTAAAGATGTCTCAATGTTAACTATTTTATTTAACCACCATTTCTGTCTATATTCATGTTATGTTCATTGTTCATACATTAAATATATTTTATTACTGTTTCAATATATTCTAATTGATGTGATTTTTTTCAATCTCTGTTTTCATCATCATCTCATATCATTTCTGACATATTTAAATTTCAGGACTAAGTTATTGACAAGGCACAAGGATAAAAAATGGTAATGCTAACATATATTATACAATACAATTTTAACAAACATAGTTTTACTTTAGTATGGTTAGAAACTAACTGCTAAGATAATTGTTTATTATTGGATTAACCAGAATGGTTGCTTTTGTATGTTTTTTACTGAAGTATATCACAAATTTATCATAATTTAAGATTTAGATAAAAATTTAAAGATTGTGGACTATTGTTCAACAATTGATAAGTTAAAAATAAACCCTTTTAGCTTGCTTTGCTTTGAATCTAAACAGCTAATTCTGTTCTTTACTTTTTTCGAACTAGCTATATTTGTTTTCTTTTTTTACCATTTTGACTTTCTTAAAAAACAAGTAAATAGTTATTGCCTGTTGTTTTAACCATTTTACATCATAATACTAAACAGTATTTCTGAGTTTTGCATGTGTGCTTCTCAGTATTTAGAAATTTAGGCACAATTGCTACCAGAAAGCATAAAATACATGTCATTTTTCATATGATTTATATGTTTTAGGTGCTTCTCATATGAATCAGCTCAAAGGAGCACCATAGCGTCCTCACCACCTCACTCGTCTATTGAAAACAAAACTTTTGATTGGGATGAAGAAACAATATTAGCCCAAAAATATGTAAGCAAGAAGGTAGTTGTAGCTTTATTGCAATGTATATACTTTATTTAAATATTACCTAAGTAATGCATATTTTTAATCCAGCTGACTAAAATAGCTTTTTATAAATTTTTAAGAATATATATAATGTAATACTTATTTTGGTACTAATAAGTAAAATTTAGTAAACAGGTAGCATATTACCTTCCTTTTAATTTGATTTTATAATTGTATTACATCCTGCTGATTATGTTTGTAATCCAAATATGTCCATAAAAGTATAATAGCACAGTTGTTTCTCTCAGGTTCAATACTGTCCAAATGTGCTTGATGATCCGGAATTAATAGCTGGCAAGCACAGAACACTCCTCACGTTTACTTCATACATGACATCCATCATAGATTACGTTCGCCCGCAAGATTTGAAAAAAGAACTCAATGACAAGTTTCGAGAAAAATTTCCACACATTAAGTTAACCCTTAGTAAACTTAGGAGGTAAGAATTTAATGTAATTAAAAATATATTTAATTGTCATGACGTTAAAATCGTTATAATTTTTTTATCATTTACAGTATAAAAAAGGAAATGAGAAAGATCGCAAGACATGACTGTGGAGGGATAGATCTGTTGTCTGTAGCCCAAGCATATGTTTATTTCGAAAAATTAATTCTAGCGAATCTCATAAATAAAGACAACCGAAAACTGTGCGCTGGTGCTTGTTTATTGTTGTCAGCAAAATTAAATGACGTAAAAGGCGAAATGCTTAAATTACTAATAGAGGTAAGATTGTTTAAATAAAATATTGTGTTTTTATTTATTTATTTAAAAAAAATATTTATTTATCTATTCGTTGCTGTTAAACTCCAAGACGACTAGATCGACTTTGCCAGGACTGTTAACTGATTTTATACTCTTTTTTAAGTAATAATGAGGTTCCGAACAAAATCCTAACAGTCACAAATAATAGACGGTCAGTTTTACTGGCAATTGTTTGAATTGTTTTTTAATAACACTCAAAATATTTTATAGACAAAATTAATATGACCGCGGAGCAATTCTAGTTATTATTAATCGCGATAAGATTAAATGTTATTTTTCTATTTTTTTATTAAGTTATGGTTATGGCAAACATTCAGTTTGAAATAATTTGTACCTTGTATGTTATTAACAGCGCATCGAAACAACATTCAGATTAAATAGGAAAGACCTAATAAAATTTGAGTTCGCGGTATTAGTAGCTCTTGAGTTTGGTCTGCACGTGCCGCCCCATGAAGTGTTTCCACACTATCAGCGGCTGCTGCACGACTCGTGACCCTGGCGCCGCTTGTCCTGCGAGCAAGGCCTGCGCCTACATCGCGAGCCAACCCTGCGCCCGCACCGCCGCCGCGCCTCTATCGTGGACAATTTACGCCCCACCGCTTGGATGTGAATTACATTTGTAAATAAGCGCGATGATAAAGGGCGACGGCACACAAAGAAATAGTTTAACATCCGAACTAGAGCCCACCTTCACCTATCTGTTTAATACATGAAAAGTGTTTTATATCAATTTTTGTTGACACTGTACTGAATTTGATGTTAGTTTTTCGTCCGTTAAACAGATGAGGTTCTTGTTCAGATCATCTAGTAACAGCAACTTTGCAGTATTAATCAATCAGCAAATAATGCTAGCTGCCGCAGCCGTTGTTTTGCCACATCGCGCACAATCGCGTTTTAACGGAACGTGCCATTACAGCAAACCTCGAAAGATTTAGTTAAAATTCAATCAGTTAAGTTTTAATAGCGCTAAATAAAAAATTATAAATATGATTTATTAAAGGCATAAAAATGCTTTTACAGTTATATTTTATATTCTTCAATTTAAATTATTGAAAAAGCGCAGTTTTTCTCTCATAGTAATGATTTACTTAGGTTAATTAAAATAATAGTAGAGTTAGGTGAAGTTTCAGTGTGAAAAAATACACAGAACTTAATTACTTCGTGCCCTACACATAATTCAAATATAATTAATGTCTCAATATAATGGGAATCATTGTGAAAAGAGAATGTTCTGTAGAGTAACATAACTATAATATCTACAGTTTACGGGTATCGTGTCCAACGACAAGTCAAGAAAGCTGTAATAATAACGTAATTAAATTCCGATTGCAACAGATTTTAAAAATATTTAAGTCATAAGGTGTGATATTTACTTGCCTTATATGGTTAATATTTCACAATTTGCTCATTCTATTAAACGATGCCAAAGAAAAAAATTAAATCTTATAGAATTTCGTAGTATACTAGTTAAATTAAATTTAAGTTCTACAATTATGAAAATATATGTTTGGAATACTTTATAAATATAGTTAAAATTATTTATAAATTCGTGTGATAATGGTTCTTACGTGCACAATCTATACTAGTTAACTTTTTAGTTCGTAAGTTAATAATTGTCACCAAAAAAATTAGCGTAACGTCATCGACATCAACCTTTTATACTTGTATTAGTCGAATACAGGTGAATTCGCATTTTAATTATTAATTAGTTATTTTGAAACTTCCGCAGAAAAGCACAAAGTCAACATAATACTTTATAACACTACAACTAGGGTCCACGTTTAACTGTGAGACATTAACTTAGCTTTTAAATGAATTGTTAAATTATATAATATAACTAAGCAGCTACTTCACCTGTTTGAATAATATTAAGAATGTAAATTAATAAACTATTAGCTCATCATCATGATGGGTAAAAAGTGGTATAAAATAATTTAATGATAACATTATTTTAATAAATAATTTAAACAAATTATTCATAATCATTAATGTTCTAAATGTTGATGTTGATATATGTATTATGATCTTGTTATTTAGTCAATAGCACGAGTAATTTATAAAATAAAGGATATTATAATATAACATGACTAGGTTTTTCATTTTACAATGAACAAATTTGTCCGTCATATATTTATTTACAATACCATGAAAATTTTTAATTAAATTTAGAAAAAAAAATCCACGACGACTTATGAACACAGCGCCTCAAAATGACGACAGATAAAACATTATATAAACGGCTATTACGTTTCTTCGAGGTCCTTATTTTAACGGCAAGTAAACAGTGCTTTAATCGTCAAAACTAATATGTTCATATCTTCGATAATCGTGGTACGTAGTCATACGTCTGCTTCATTTTAAAATCAGAGGAAAATCAAAATTCCGCTGGGGTCCATGAAGAATAAATTTATGAAATGAAGTAAAATACAATTCCATATCGTTTTAAGGTTTAGGAATAAGCAAAAATTAAAAAATATATATTGAAACCGTATCATCATATTGTTAATGCTATTTATGATACAAATTATACTCTTTTTTAAGTTAATACAATGTTATTTACATTGCTTCAGACGTTTCAAATCCACTTAAAATCCAGGTTTATAGCACGCATGACTTAACAATTTATTAGCAATTGCAAATTTGCAATGTACAGTTTCAACTTCTTAGCCTTATTTTAAAACATTCTTTCAACTTGAACAAGCGTATTTATTGCTACTCCTGTTTTAATCAATGGAGTCAAAGGTAAGATTACTTATCTGTAATATAATTTTTGTATTGATATCAAAAGTGATTAACTGCAATTTCAGAAATTTAACCGGGTTTTAATTAAAAAAAATATATAATAAAGAGACGACGACTAAATCACTTTACCAAAATGAAAACTCGTTTTCAACTGCAAGTATTTGTCTAACAACTAATTTGGGGCCTACCTTTTATTTTCAGACACTCTTATTCTGTGCAATAATGGGATGTCTAAATTGTGGTCTAAAAGGTGAATCGGGTGCCGAGACTCAATCATTGCAGAGGATTCCGATTGATAACCTAAGAACTTTGTCTACCGCAGAGACAAGTGATAATCCTCCTCGGACATGGAAATTTTGGAGACCTTGGAGGTTCTGGAAAAGGGGTTAATACTATATAATTTTATTATATGACCTTCCATTGAAATTATTGGATATTTAAATTTATACGTTTTTAATAGGTCAATCCGTGTTAAGAGAGGTCTTACCATACTATTCTGACTTAGTGCACAGTGCATCTGGAAGACGCATCATTCCCAGTTATCGTTTTAAAAATAATCGCAAACTAACAAGAAAATTTAAGTTTCTTGTAAAATTAAACAATTATGAAAGGTACATTTGCTATTATTTCGTTTTCTTTGGTATATAGCTACCTAAGTTAAACACATAACCCGAAAAAGGTAATCGATACTCAAATAAAATGAGAGATAGATATGAAATCGAAGTCATAATACAATATTACTGTGAGAAAATATGCTGCTATTTAAATTAAATACCCTTTTTTATTTATTATTAAAATAATTTTAAAAAGCATATATTTATCAAACGTATACAAATATTGGCATTGGGAAGAAAAACATTGATGGATTTATTCATGTCTTTCCTTTTTTGATTGAGTGACAACGTATTCCTTTACTTATATATGAGTATATAATAAAATTAGGTAAGTACATCTTTTGACGTAATCTTGACAAATATCATTATTAAACTAGTAATAAATACAATTTTATTTCTATGTTCTCAGGTTTTATATAAAATACGATTAAATATATTATTAAGCCCTCCGCTTATAAATTTATCTCTACTAAAACTAATTTAGTTTTGTAGAATGTACTACGTGGATCCTCAGCGTACAGTAACACGTCGCGACAGCTCACTTATAGTTGGCAAATATACGAGAGACGATATCAAAAGCGAATATGATGCAACATCAACGACACGTGGCCAATCAACATCGCGACTTGTCAGTGAATCCGGTACATCTCTTGTTACCAGACAAAAAGCAAGTGTGCAGAAGGAACTGGTAACATTGTTGTTCGAATCAATGTTGGATCATATCGTAGAGTCTTGGACAGTCATAGAAACTCCCAAAACAGATGATGCACATGCAAATTTACACCGAACTGGTAGTGAAGTGACGTTACCAGGAAAGAAAAAAAAATCTACTGCCAGTAAACTTATTCCTATTAAAATCTCGTCTCTTTATGTTTATAAACTGAATCTACAGAATTTAAACCTACAATATATTTTTCAGCTAAAGTTAGTAAGAATAAGAGAAGTCATTCAAAAATGGAGTTCATTGATAACACTCAGGTATGTTGTTTTTTCTCTGCTTTTGTAGGTAAATATGAGATAATAGGTCTATTTTATATTAAAATAAAGCATTATACATATTTAATATATTGAAAATGTATGCCCTGATTTTTTTTCAGAATGGGCTGGCACCGCCTCCATGTTGGTGGTCAAGCCCTGACGAGAGAGCAATCATTCGATTTCGTAACGGCAACGTCTATGAAGGCAACATATCGATGAAATGTATGCATGGAGCAGGGCGATTTCAGTGGGCTGATGGAACTATATATTTGGTTTATAAGCAATATTTATTATTTATTCCACATGTCCATTACCAATCTTTATATATTACTATAGTATATTTATAATTAGATGTTTATTTAAATTTTTTATCGAAATACAACGAACAATTGAAGTAAAAGGCGATATTTACATTTCTTAGACATAAAAGTAAAAAGTAATAATTAGGTTCAATTTACTCTTCTCTCTGACCTATTAATATGTGAGAATGTAATTATTAGTTATTATATGCAAGCCAATTTTCTTTATGTAATATAATATGGATAAATCATTTGATACGTGAAATAGCTGTAGTTAAACAAAGAAACTTTACTTTGTTAAAAAACTAAACTACATTTTTTATAACAGGGTCAATTTAAAGATAACGAAATATGTGGCAAAGGTATTATTCAGTGGAAAGATGACACTTGGTTCGATGGCGATTTTGTAGGTAATCTACGTCATGGTGAAGGTTTATATGTGGATTCGCGGAAGCAGCGATCATATGCTGGAGGCTGGTTTTCTGGCACCAAACATGGATATGGTGTTATCTACTACTCGGGAACATTCAAGAATTCTTATAACGGAGAATGGGTGTCTGTTAGTTGTAAATTATATTTAAAAATAAGGTGTATGTGCGATTCACACACGATAGAAGTGAAATTTCAGTAAATCGACAAAAGAATGAGATGAATATATATAACAAGGGTAGGATAATTACAAAGATTGTTTAAAAATGAAATTAATTTGATTAATTTTAAAAGATATTTTATATTTTTTAACATATGTTACATAATCTATTGCTCAAGTTCCATATTTTCAGTAGATAATAACACACCACGCTGACATCTTACTAAAAAGCTGTAATACGCAGCCGCATACAGTGTACAGTAGTATTAGCTCACGTAGTTTTCACATACACTAACACACGTTAAATACTCAAATACAAGCAAGTATTAAACAGTGTGCAATATACATACACACCGACATCTGCTCTCTCGCTCTGGCTCACTAA
>JAOSYY010000014.1:8395938-8430779 GCA_025727935.1 Hebomoia glaucippe
TGTGTCTCTTACCTGTCGTTTTTTCCGTTGCATCCGGTTTGAAATCACAACGATTCTAAAGAAGTTTCACTTCAAAATATATTATAAGTAGAATAATCTAACGTTTTTATAATTAACAATTTTTTCATTTTAAGAATGTACGTCATGGTTTTGGTTCTCGCGAGTACTGTCCACTAAGCGGTTATAAAGGTTATTGGGATTACTACGTAAGACATGGTAAAGGACTTATGATATGGCCAAATCATGACGTAAGTTTGTAGCGATATCTTGGTACAAAGGTTAAAATATCTTAATTTTCTATTAAATTCTTATTCTTATTCTTATTCTTAAGTTCTACAGAGGTGAATGGAAGAATGGGGCAATGTCTGGATATGGAATTTATATATGGAATTCTTATTACAACCAAACTATGTCATTGCCATCTATAACTGCATATCGCGGTAATTGGGAGAAAGGACAACGGCACGGATATGGCATACTCAACCTAGGTTTTGGGTTAGGATCTTATTATAAAGGAGAATTTAGAAATAATAATAAGCATGGACAGGGAACTGTTATAACAAACAGTGGGCTCATATTACAAGATAAAAATATATTTATTGACGATAATTTTGGTCCCCTAACATCGAACCACAATGAATATAACAACGTATCGTTAGATTGTAAACGTGCTCTGACCCAAGAACCCTTTCAGTTTGACATATGTGATCAGTATATTGGACTATTTTATCATATTGAGCAAGCCTTGAAGCAGCTGGATAAAGAGCAAGAAACGAGAGATTTATTAATAATGGAATATTTTGAAAATAATAAAATGATTGATTCTACATCCGTGCAAAAAAATGAAGGCCAAATAGAAAATGCAGAGTTCAATTTCAACGACTTTCTGAAATTTGAAGAAACTTCTTTGCGTAAGGCCCTTCAGTGTTATGAAATACAACTTAAAAATATTTACTATCAATACGCAACTATATGTAATGATGAAGAGATATACTTTACACCAATTTTGATTCGTTTGTATTTATGGCAGTTATATTTCGACTGTAACATTCACGAGAAAGATCTAACACTTGTCGAGATAGATAGGATATTTTATGCTAATACAGAATGGTTGGGGAGATCGCCACACAATCCATTTGAAAAAATTTATTTTTGGCAATTTTTACACTGTCTCATCTCGATCGCTAGTAAATTGTATGCTAAAAGACAACTTCCAGAAAAGAGACCGGATACAATTTTAGCTAGTGCGTTTAGAAATTTTATGGAAAATGATATCTTGCCTGGCGTAGGCCGTAAAAAAGGTATTGGTTTGCTTTCTAAAATGTATCTATTATTGCAAGAAACGTGTGCTGTCTTTCAATTACAGTTTCGTGAAACTTGATTAGGCTTCTTATTCTTATGTAATGGTTATAGCTGCATATGTACATTATTTAAAAGGGTTCTTGTAGTGAACTTAAACATAAATAATAAGCTATTTATTTACAGGATATCTGACAGGTGGATATGGGTCATTCGTGCCGCTTAAAGTACTTTATAACCTCTATCGCTGTTTAGGAGAGCCATGTACTGTACGAGATTTCCTGTGTGCTATGCGTCGACCACAGCATTGCACCGATTTCATCGAAAGTCCTTTAAGAGAAGATGTGCTGCTTGGACGTAACACATATGTTTTTGGAGATGAGATCGCTTATATTGCAGGTAAAGATTATCTTTCAAGCTTTTAATACAGTCTCAACGTTTATATGTATGTGCAATAATGTACACATGTTTTCATTTATGTTTTTTTATTTATCTCAAAAATTTTAGAGAGCGTTCAATTTGATGAAGACTACGAAAAACCAGATTTGAAATTATTTAACATTAGCAACCTGCCCAGTAAAACTGTTATTTCCTATTTCGCATCCATTTTTATGCAAATTATAAAGAATGAAAAAATTATGAATCTCAATGTTGAGCTGACCTTCTTTGAGTTTTTCCAAGTATTCATAGCTTGTGTTGAAGAAAGTATTCGTGTAAGAGATGAACTACTCAAATATCAAGATAAATCATCCTTGGCTGCTGATAATATATGTAAATTGAAATAAATGTATAGAAAATAAATGTGGTTTAACTGAGGGTCCCGTTTAGTTTTTCACTTTCCTTAAATGACATTGCAAAAAATAGCGTAATATTACATCTTTGCCGCGTACTTTTAATTTTTATATATCTACTCCTGGTATAAGAATGCCGGAATTTATATTTATAACAGAAATAGGAGCGCTGTGAAGCATCTGTAGCAATATCGACATTTGACTTGTTTTAAATTAACTTCGAAATCTAATCGTGCAGAGGTATGCGTTACGACTTCCTTATCCTATAGAAATTACCTACACGTAATAGTACCTACGTGCTTTAAATAGCCAACCTTTTCAAATATATTGAGTATACTGTCAGAGTTGGTATTACGACAAATATTGAGTCAAAAAGATTTAATTAAACGTTTAAGTAACTATTTCGAAAATATTGTATTTTTGGTGTTCATAAAATTTAGCTCCCTAAAATAACTTCAAAAATGAGGACAAAAAATCCAATGGCTAAAAAGCCCCAACAAATACTGTTTTCTAAGAATATGTATTGTCCCAGAGTAAAGGTAGAGAATTGGGATTACGAGTTTCATGCAGAAAGAAAAGATAATTATGTATACCGTGACTTTCTAAGCAACCATGTTAGTACTTATACTCGTTGGGGAAATGAGGACCAAGGTGTGGGAAAAACAGAAACCCGATGTATGCTTGAACAGGTTTTTATGAAGACAGATCCCATTTATGCATTTAAACCATTAGTCAACTTTACTTCCTATCCTTGTACTGAGTAAGTTACTTAAAAATAAATAAATAAATAAATTTTTGTTTTACATTCCAATTCTTGTGCCACTTATAGAGCACGGTGTTTTCTAGGACCACGCGTATTTTTCATTTAATTCTAATTGCAACTGAAACAAAACATTGCTATAACTACTATAAGTAAAGAGCCTAAGAAATCGTGTAACAACACCAACATTTAACACTTGTATTACAGCATGAAATAACATGGAAGGCCTAAATAAAGTCATCAGCATGTTAGTTTTCTAGTCATAGGTCATTCCCATAATTTTTAACATTTTGCAATAAGATTTAATATGGCTTACAAACAATATTTTCTTAAGTACACCAGGACGAAATAAATTAATGAAGAAAGCGAATTTAGCAGAACTCCCTAAAGATTTTGGTGTTATGGATTATCTTAGTACAAACCAAAATGATTATCGCAGTCCCTATCCCGGAGTAACTAGGCCCGTATGTATTTAAACTCCACAAATATGTCGCTTAAGTTTGGCACTTAGTACGTAATAAGTAACCGCAAAATCCAGCCTACTAAATAAATTGAAGTGTCTATTTGTATTATAATATTAAAACAACAGCTATTTTCTGAATATAAATAAAGACATATATAATAGTACAAATAACAGACAGGATTTGTAAGTTTTGTCTTTTTGTTCGACGGGGCTTTCACCAGTTTGTGGATGGCGAATATTATAAGGAGTAATCTGAAATATTAAAATCGATAAAAAAAATTCAATCAGTTTTATTGGCAACTGATGAACCTCACCAAGTTTCTTAGTAACTAATAAATAAATGATCATGACATATTTGCAGCATAATCAAATACTTAAAATGATTTTTGAATCTACTGATTACAGTTAATGATGGCGTCCGCTCCATGGCTACTGAATAGAGTAATACGTTCAGATTTAACACATAATCATGGCACCGCTCCACCTAAAGGTGACTACCAATGTTTGGATACTCATACCCCAATTGGGCATATACATGAAATGAGGCTATTCCGATATCAGTCATTTGACCCAGCTACATGCCTTCAAGATTTTCCAAAATTAAATTAAATTTGAAAAAGTAATAAACTCATATGGTTATAAAAAAAATATTTATTTTTACCATAGGTATCTAAGTCACAAACTTACATACATAATATAAAAAAACGTAAAGAAAATAATCTAAACAAAAGTGTAACTAGAAAATGTTCATTAAATTGATTCATTATGTCTACAAAACAAAATATTTTTAAAAGTTCAAAGAAATATATGAACAAAATTATATTATTATTATTATTGAATGAATGTTAACAAGTGACACTTTTTTTTATCGTGAACTATTGTATTATCGCATTTACGAACGATAGCTTAAGGACGCGATTGTAATTGCAATAACAAAGTCTGGCGACATCTACGTGAAAATCAGCTACGCACAGGCTATAACAACAAACATAATATGATATCATAAATAAATTCGTGTCCAATTGGGATAGTATGCACTCACAATAGTTCCCTCCTAGTAATGATTTATAGCATTCAGTAAAATTGTTGTCTGTCATTAACTCGTGATGCACAATTAAATTCATGACTAATCCTTGAAGTAAAAGCTAGTTGGATGATGAACAATTGAAATAAATCTGCTTTATACATTAAAAAATGCGGAGAATTTTTTTTTTAATTAATTAAAGCACACAGGGCATTGGACACCCATTATGCAAGGTTGTTTTGATCGTTGTATGATTCATATAACTTTTATATAAAATGTTATTAGTGTTTAAATTTGGTAACTTTATTGGATGATAATCCACAAAAACTTAAACAATTTAAATAATAAGATTTGTAACGTTTTTAAATTAACTTAAAATTTCAAAACAATAGCCTTCTAAACTTCTTAACTAATATAGATATCTGAATAGGTTTTATAAATGTCAAATGTTCTGTGAATATTGTTAGAACAATTATATTTATTATAAAATAAATGCTGAGTTATCTTTTTAAATGTATCAAACATTGTAGCAGTTTTAAACATTTAGCTGAGCAGTTCCAAAATTTGTAGCAGTTTTAAACATTTAGGTGAGCAGTTCCATGTGTCAATTTATTAATTAAATTAATGTAATATAAATCAGCATCTCTTTTGGTATACTATAACTAAAAATTATAAACTAGAAAAACATAAAGCATTAAAGAGTTCTTAAACATTATTTATAAACTAGTTTGTATGAATTGAAGACATTTTTATGACATTACCCTTACTCAATCTCATAGGATTTACTTCCAGCATCTTGATAAAAATTTATTTCAGATAGAATCTTGTGATATTTTCTACATATGTATTTTAAAAGCAGTTCAATTAAATATTTAAATTTAACTATTATATTTAAAAGATTGGGCAAGGCATGTAAAATCACAATGTAATAGAGTAATAAAAACTGCTATGTGTACACTTTAAAACTATTTAACATTGTTATAGTTTTACAAAGTAAACAGTTGTGGAATGAGTCTAGCAACCAAAATATAATATATCTGTACCCTGTACACTAAACATGGAGTGAGTCTTTAATATCTATATAGTTACTATCTTTAATTTGTAGCCCATAACAACATAGCATTTGTGGAAATTTCATATATTTACATCTTCACTATCACTTTGTATTACCATACATTAATGTTCTGGCTTATAATTTTTATGCTCACAGTTACTTTAAATACATAATGCAGCATGTCTATTACATTCTCATCTTGCAGCTTATTTTAAACATTTACATTATATTTTAATACAAGTTATAAAATTGGGATACATTTACATGGCGACTTGGCTGTTCAAGTTACAATAGGATTCATCACAAAATGGGTTTATCTTAAACAGTAATATCCAGTAAGTATACTCACTTATGTTGCAATTTCAACAGAAATAAAGAGGTACTTGGTAATGGTTAAATTAACATATCCTCCAATACATAATTTATATTTATGTAGAAAGTTATAAAAATATAAATTTTAATGTCCAGATAATTATTCACTATAAGTATACTACCAAGTTGCAGAAATGTGCAAATTCTTTAGTAATTGTTATTTGATACAGAGGCAGATATATGTTAAATAATATCCTAATAAAATGATCTCTGCAACTTGTTGTAAATTCCTAATACATATTTATTCCTTTAAAATATTAAAAATAATATTGAATACTACACAATTCAAATACAGTGTATTAGTAAAGCTCAATAAATTCAATAAAACATATTAATGAGTTTTCCTTCTTTTGAATCCTTTACCCTTTTTAGATTTAAGTTTGTGTTTATGTGAAATTGTGCGACTTCCAGTTATTTCATCAGCTAATGTGCCAACTGTTGTTAACTTCCTTCTATGATTCTTTTCAGCCTTTGTAACAGGTAAACGAGTCAGGTAATTCTCTTCATATTCAGTCTTCTCTTGTTCATGCTTTGATATTGAATGTTTTACATAATTACCTGTGGTTACTTCAGTTGGAGCTTCTGAATATTCTTCTCTAAGCTCCCGCATAACACTTGAGTTCAAAAATTGCTTTTTCGCCCTCTCTTTACTTTTTTCTCTATCTATTCTTTGAATATTTTCTTCATAATGTACAGCAGCTAACTTTGGAGGGACATAAATATTAGATTTATTGTCTTTAGGCTTTTCAGCATTATCTGACATTTCACTAGAGTCATCGCTGTCATCTACCTTGCTCACCAAGTTAGCTGGATTTGCATGATATGACTGTGGATCGTCTTCTGAAGTCACACCAACAACAGCAGTCTTCACAAGCTTATCAATTTGATATTTTAACTTAGAGTCTATAGGACGTATCTTTTCAAGTACAGTTCTTATTTCTATAAGTCTATCAATTGAAGGGTCTGATTCAATTTTTTCACCAGAACATTTTCTTAATACAATGTACGTTAAATTAATTAAATACCCTAACAGCATTTGATATTTCATTTCTAGAAAGCTCAAGCCTCTATCAGTTGATACTTCACCATGCTTTACGCGAACTAACATGTTATCAACAAGATTTGATACTTGTAGGACATTGGTATTCATTTCTTTGAGTAATTTTACTGCTTGCGGTAAATCTGGCACCTCCATTTCATCTGATGCCTGTAATCAAATAAATATTCATACATACAATTACTTTACAATTCATTTCTAACATCAATTTTATGTATAATTTTTTGTAAGTACCTGAACCATGATGCTTGTTTGTTGAATACCACTGAAGTAATTACCTAACCTCTATTTTTAACAAAAAAAAGCGACTTGGAAGTAAAGACCGAAAGTTTTCATTACGTTAAAAAAACAGTAAAAAGTTTGTTTTAAATAATAATAAAATTATCGGTTATCACCTAGAAATATAACTAATATCATTAATAAAACGAAAACTATAGCTTGCACTTTGCAATTGCGATTGCAACTTTACCTTTACGTGTTTTCCACAGACTGAAAGTACAGTGAACAACACAGAATACTATTAATAAATTATTATATACAGAGCATAGTGCGATTCAATAGCCCACTATACCGATGTGTGTTGTTGCTTAATTGGAATATCATTGGATTAAATACATCTTTCTGCAGTTATTTTGATATTGTATTTATATTCATATTGTTTTAAAATTTGTTTCTAAAATAAATATATACTTTGGAATAACTTATACAGCCATCACAAACGGATAATACTATTTAAATTCTTTCTTATGGACAGTGTTGCTGTAGTTTAAACAGGCAATGTTATATTATACTCCTCATAATGCTAAAACCTCTGTAGGTTATTTGGAAAACAATGTGTAAAATTTAAACATACACTCACAAAGTTTGTGACGCTTTGAAAAATTATTTTAAATACTAATGGCGCCCCGCTGTTTCACTCGCGTTAATTTTATGTATTAAGCATTTTTAAGGTCAGATAAAACCATCCAAATCCAAATACTTGCTAGAAACAATGAATGGCAGAATTTTATGCGTCTTTACACGTCTAGCCATAATTCTAAATATCACGTTCTATAATATCAAATACCTACCAGGGATTATATTAAGAATCGTTTCAGCCGTATCAGACATTACATAAAACAAACAAAGAGATAAATAGATATATATTTTACATACAAAGTTATTTATGTCATCGTAATATACTAGCTGTACCGGTTTGGAGTGAGCGTCAAAATACAAATACCTCGATAGGGAACATTTGTTTTGAACTAGCCTTATTTTTTTTTGTTTGTTTGCTATGACATTTGTGAAACATATTTAGTCCAAATCAAGTTATTGAACAGACATTATATTTTTCATCGTGTTAAAAATGTCGAATTTTATACCAAAAAGTAATGATTCGCGGTATGCATTAATTTTTTGTTTTCATTTGAAGAAAAGTGCTGCAGAGTCACATCGAATGCTTGTCGAGGCATATGGTGATCACGCTCTATCAGAAGCAACATGCAAAAGATGGTTTCAACGGTTCAGAAATAATGATTTTGATGTGAGAAATGAAGAACGTGGAAGACCACCAAAAAAGTTTGAAGACGCCGAATTGCAAACGATATTGGATAGAGATGACACTTTGAATCAAAAGCAAGTGGCAAAAATGTTAAATGTTGCACAGCAAACAATTTCTGACCGTTTAAAAGCTATGGAAAAGATCCCAAAAGTGTGGAAAATGGGTGCCACATGAATTGAATGAAAGAGACGGAAAACCGAAAAAACACTTGTGAAATTTTGCTTCAAAGGCACGAAAGAAAATCGGTTTAGCATCGGATTGTTACTGGCGATGAAAAATGGATTTATTTTAAGAATCCTAAACGGAAAAAATCATGGGTTAAACCGGGACAACCATCAACATCGGCTGCAAAACCAGATCGATTCGGCAAGAAGACATGTGTTTGGTGGGACCAGAAAGGTGTGGTGTACCATGAGCTCCTAAAACCTGGTGAAAACGTTAATACTGATCGCTACCGACAACAACTCATCAATTTGAACCATGCATTGATCGAGAAACGACCAGAATGGGCCAAAAGACACGGCAAGGTAATTTTGCTCCATGACAATGCACCTGCACACAAAGCAAAACCGGTTCAGGATACAATCAAAACACTTGGCTGGGAGCTGCTACCCCACCCGCCGTATTCACCAGACTTGGCTCCTTCCGACTACCATTTGTTTTCATCGATGGGACACGCATTGGCTGAGCAGCACTTTGGTTCCTACGAGGAGGTTGAAAATTGGGTGTGTGGTTGGTTTGCTTTAAAAGACGAACAATTTTATTGGCGTCGTATCCACAAATTGCCAGAAAGGTGGTCAAAATCTGTAGAAAACAACGGCGAATACTTTGAATGAAATGTTTTGTACTTTCCCATTAATAATTAGTGTTTTATTTTCACAAAATACGCTCTTTCCATACCGGTACACTTGATATATATTTTATATGAAATGAGAAAAAAAGCTGTTATTTTGATATAACGTACGGATAATTCGATTTTATTTTTAGGGACAGATATCAATAGGTTCGTATTATTATTATCAAGTAATATAATTTAATTGATGGAAATTTCATTTAGCCAAGCCCCATTATTTAGAAGTTATATGTATTTACTGATTCTATAATTAAACTTCAAAATAAAACCGTTTAATTAGGAGCAGCATTCCTTTTTTGTCTTATATTTTATTTAATAATCTAAGTGATCGTTAATTATTATCACCATCCATAAACATTTACAATGCCAGATTAATACTTGCTTAGTCACATTATAAGTTTCCCTGCAAAAGACCATAAACACTAAGTAATCATAACATTTATTTCAATTTTGTTCCTTAATATTTACAACTACATTATCACTAATTAAGCCAAACCTTAATCTTCGTACATCAAATTTATACTCCATGAAACAAAATAGCAAACATTATAATTAATGCAAACATGTTCATTATCTTTATACATTTTAAACAAACAATCAGCTCACTATGGTAAAAAAAAATTAGTTCACTAAACGTTCACGTTGCCTGTTTTTTTTTCAATTAGTCAGAAAATAAAATTTAAAAACAAGATCAAAGCAAGCTGATTTGGTTTTTCATCATACACAACATAACATTTAAATTTTGATGAACCACTTCTGCTAATAATTCAGGCAGTTAGGTTCGTCACAACATACATTATTTCTAATTTCGATTGCGGAAAGATACCGTATCGGTATATTAATGAAAATATATATATTTTTTTAATTTCGTTTAAATTCTAATTACTTGGAATGGCATATTTGTATTAAGCATTATTACGTCAGGTTTATATTTTTTAAGTTAATTAAGTCTATTTTTTGGTTGAGTAAAAAATATTTGTTTCATCATTTAGATCAAATATAAACTTTTAACTGACTAAATGTAAAATAATATAACTGATATTCTTATACATATTTAACTGGCAATTTAGTTTTTCGATAACCGCGCTTGCCTTGCGTTACGTACTCTGACTGATATGCTTTAATACTTATATTATTAAATTTAACAAGCTAAATACCTAACATTTCTAAACACTATTGGAGAAATTTTTCTAATTAGAATAGTGCATTTAACATTATAATGTTGAGATTTAATCATAAATATTCCATCGATATAAATAAGAAAGAACTTTGTTTTTCTGATGAACATAACGTTAATGCCTGCATACGAGTGTTTATTGTGCGCTTTTAAACATTCGAATTGCAACGAAATAATCTGTTTCAGTCAGAAAACATTACTATAAGCATAATATGACTCATATCAGATTATGTATATATTATTTTTACTTGCTGTCTTAAGAATTATCAACATGATTTTTAGACCAACATTAAAAGTAGACAGAAGACAGATCCCTGATAATTTATTACTCGTATATAAAAATTAATCTTTATCTGTCTATGTAGTGCTGATGACAATATTATTATTTGGTACCATGTAGCTGATCTTCCTATAGAAAAGCTTAAGCGTGTTATTTAGATTTTTTAAACTAAATACCTAAAATTATAGATTTCATATAGAAAACAATTTGATATCCAGATAAATCACACACAGTGTTCAGGTTATCTTTAGAAATCATGTTCATTAGTAAATGTTAGAACAAATCTCTTAAATCGTTTATCATAACGAAGCGCAAATATTTTTTAAGCATGCCTCTGTATAATTAGCCCCTAATAAACATCATTTTAAAATGCCGTTTTGCAATCATTGTATGCACTTCTTTGGATTTTGTATCAAGTCTTAGTCAATTTTTACTGCTCCATATATTTTTCTTATAAATGTGTATGCGGCAAAAAATCCGATAGTCCCCGTCAGTAGCCAAAAAGTCAACACCATTAATCCTGTAAACATAATGTTACAAGAATGATTATTCTATTAATTTTACTTTCCTGTCTAAAATATTATTCATTAAGGTTAAATTGAGTGTATTTTATAGATATACATACATACATAATTTTTATGTGTTAAATATTTATATGAACATGATAAATCAACCAAGTATCAATCCCTAACCAATGTCCTATAATCTATTCATGTAATTTCCATTGCAACAAATTCTCTTTAAAAAAAATCAATGATTGTTAATCATGAATAGTATAGTAATGTTGATACTGAAGGGAGGACAATAATATGTTATAATCATAGAATGTTGACATACCTGTGTAGCCCACATATAATAGAGTAGGTATAAATTCTGTTATTTCTAGCTTGGTGAAAAAGTAGAATATTGAGTATATTAAAATATATACAGCAGATCCTCCTGATACTATAAAACTTTTCCACCACCAATGATAATCCTGTAAGAGACCATTTAAAATTTGATAGACAAGACATTTTTTATATTAAGTTGGTAATGGTATGGGATAATTTAGTGATAACCTTGCAATATCCAGCTTATTAGGGTAAAAGATGTAAGGTTGGGGTATAAATTCTTACATAAGATAGGCTTTAACTTTCTATTCTAATACTTATGTCCACTACACTAATAGACTAATATTTGTTTCGTCAGAATTAATTCTCTAAATTTCGACCTTAATATTTAATAAATATACAATTGTTATTATTAATTATAATATAACTGATTCCACTGATAAAAATACTTAGGTTTACTCCACATACATGACTTTACAGTTAAATTTAAAAAAATTACCTCTCCACAAAGCTGAAAGTACACCATTACAATTGATATCTGTGATACAGATATAACTAATATACAGAACACCAAGAAGAGGAACCCAAACAGATAGTAAAATTGGTTCTCCCATAGAGCACTAAAGATAAAGAATAACTCTATGAAAACTGCAATGAATGGAAGAATTCCAGCCATAAGTATACTGCAAAAAAAATATATAATTACAATTTTTATGACTAGAAAGATATTTTTAAACCAGCAATCTTATTTTATATTTGAACATTAATAAGTAATACAAATATTGTCATATGTTTTTGTACCTAAACAAAATAAATAATCTTTTAAATTTAGAGGTTTATAAGAATTGCAGTGACACATATTAATAATAAAATGTTTATTTCTGGAACATCAAAAAAACCATAAATATTAAGAAAAATTTACTGGTACTTACCATATGAAGACATTCATGTACCAAACTTGTTCAGGTACTTTCCTTGGAATAAAGTTAGTTCGAACAGGATGCTGGAATGGTTGCTTTCTTATTCCGAAGTAGTAGCCCAAATATACTAGTGGAAGAGATATACAGAACCAAAGACATAACAGAGCCATCATAGTTGAGAATGGAACTGCCCCACTGGAATGTTTACCCATGATAAAAAAGTTCAAAAAGAAGCACTTTCCAAATACAATTGCTGGATATAGAGTAGCAGTCAAAAAAGCTGCTTGCTTCCACTGTTTGCCTCTCATTGTGTTGTACAAACGTGCAGAGTAGTACCCGGCTATTAGACCCATGAAGACATAAAGGAATATTGCAGCAGTCATTAATGCGCCGCGACTTGCTGGTGAAAGCATCCCAAGCATTGCAATAACTGGAAAATTTAAAAAAATATTAAATTTCAGACCAATTTTCATTCTCATGTACATATATGTTATGTGATGAATCAAAATGCGCACAGATAGTTATAAGAGCCATAAGGAATACTTGTATTCCATTTCCAATGACAGCTGCAAAAAGCATCCTTTTGGGAGGTGGTCGGAAAACATCACCATGAACCAATTTCCAACCTGTTTCTTCAATAAGGTCTTCAATATTCTCATCTGAATTATATTTTGCAATATCTCTTCTTAATGTCCGAATCATGATCATTGTAAGGATTGCTGAAAGATTGCATTACCCAGTTTCAATTTCTGAGGAAACAATTCTAATAAACAAAAATGACTTAGCATTTTGTTTTAATTCATATTTATAATAATTTTTTCAAACCTATATTATTTATACAATTGCTTAAATAAGATTAAAAATTTGACAAGCTATTTACCTGATAAAAAAAACAACACTACAATGGAATTAATAATTGAGAACCAATGTATTTGTACATCTTTCATCCCCAAGTAAATATCCCAACGTGATGCCCACTGTATATCTGACTCTCCCCATTCAACTGAGTATGTGAAAAACAATTTTGTGCCAGTATCCTCATTAACTAGCTGAGGTTTTGATTCCAATGGAAATTGACAAGAATCATCTATGAAAACTAATTCATCTTTAGAAACTGAATGAGTTTCAACTTCAAAACCAACAACTCTATATGAATCTCTGCAATTAAAATAAAATAATGTTATTTTATTGTCTAAATCATTATTATTATTTTTTAGCAATATTTATACATATTTCCTTAGTTAGCATAGCATAGGCTAAATATACTTTCATAAACATTATAATACTTACTGACTATGTTTGTGGTACTTGAGCAACAAATTTAAATGATTGTTAATGTATGCTTTTCCTTTAGACATAAATCCGAGTCTGTACCCCTGTTCTATCGTTTTTTCTGCTGTATCCCGGTTAATGACTCTTGTTGCTACAGGTAAATTATCAACTAACCTTTAACACAAAAATAGCAAAATGTTATATATCATAAATATATGATATATATACTTCTATATATCTCATGATAAGAAACAGCTTTTATTACAACTATTAAATTAAGGCATTATGTCATTTTTATAATGGTACTTTTACTTACAAGTGGACAAAATATTCATGTTCAATTCGACTTGCAACCTTTTCAGATTCTTCCACACTCCAATTCATAGGTTCATTCTTTTTATGACACAAAAGTCTACATTTAATATTTTCTGCCATATGAACTTCATAGTTTGTATTAACAATTCGGTCACCTCTTAAAACTTCTCCCAAATTTTCAGATTTATACATAATAGTTCCATTTTTGGGCCTGCACAGTGACAATGAATAATATTCATATGGTAATTGTGTGTGAATACTCGTCATTTTAACAGCTTTAACCTCGATTTTTTGGCCTTTTTTATATTCCACTGGTGCAACTCCCGGCACATAAAATCCATTATTAAATACAAAGTTAAACAAAAATATATACACTTGGAAGGATATCTGTAAACATGAATGAAACCTTTAATTTTTAGATAGATTACTATATAAGAAATACCAATAGCGTCTTACCCGGCCAGTAAACATTTTTTTAAATAGGATTATTTTAAATTTTTGTTCATGTTCTGAATCAGATTTATTTATAGAACTAATTTGTTTAAAATAAAATTACAAAATTTACATTTAATAATAACAGAGCAAGTTAAAATTATAAGTTTTACTTTCAGATTGTGTCAAATGTAAATATCAATTATTGTGACCTTTACAGTTAACAATATATCGCACAGCACTTCTTGTTCGAAGTAGGCTCACTACTTATGTCTTCACTCAATAATAATGTTATCTGTTAAAAAATGTTTTAAATGGATATGCGCTTTTATAACTAAAAATTGAAATTATTGTACGCTAGCAACATATTTGACATTATCTCATGACAGTATGCAATAAAAACTAAAACTAATGTCTATTAAACCAAAAATGACCGGGTGTTGATTGTCATTTTTAATAAAAATATTTATTTTTACAAATTATATTAGAGTTCTTAGTTTTTCAAATTACAATTTATTTATAAAATGGCAACCAAAGTAGCTATAGTCACGGGTGGAAATAGAGGTTTAGGTTTTGAAATCGTTAAAGGCTTATGCCAAAACATCGATGGTGCTGTGTATCTCACATCTAGAAACGAAGAAAGGGGCCAAAAAGCCGTCCGAGACCTAGAGAAAATAGGACTGCGCCCATATTTTCATGTTTTAGATGTAACATGTGAAGAAAGTATTGTACAGTTTGCAACCTTTATAAAAGCTCAACATAATAGAATAGATGTTTTAGTAAACAATGCAGGTGTTCTGGATTTTGATAAATCTATTTCTTCTTATGAAGATGCGAAAAAACTTCTCGATACAAATTTTTATAGTCTTCTAAAAATATCAGAACATTTATATCCCCTTTTATCAAATACTGCTCGTGTTATTAATATCAGTAGCGATTGGGGCTTATTATCAAACATAAGAAAACAGATTTGGTTAGACACATTAATAAAAGATAATCTAACCCTTGATGAGATATTACAATTTGTGAATGATTTTCTACAAGCTGCAAAAAATGGCAAAAACACCTTTGTTTCATTTGCTGGTCATTATGGTGATTATAAAGTTTCAAAAGTGGCACTTTCAGCTTTGACTTTCGTACAACAAAGAGAGTTTATTAAGCAGGGTAAAAACATCTCCATAAATTGTGTCCATCCTGGCTTTGTGAAGACAGATATGACTAAAGGAATGGGAGATTTCACTCCAGAACGTGGTGCTAGAGCTCCTTTGTACTTGGCATTGGAAGCTCCACAATCCCTTAGAGGTACTTTCATATGGCATGATTGTCATAAAGTTAACTGGGATGATTGAAGAAATGTTACTTGTTGTTATTTTCATTCCTGTGATAATATTTAGTGTCACAACACTTTAAACTTAATATATGGTTTTTCAGTTATGTAGACTTTCTTTCTAAGAAAATCCCCGTATTTAAATATACTTTACTGGAAAAATAAAGAACTTAATTTAGCAATTTTAAAGAATTTGTAATTAAAATTATTTAAAAAATGTAAGGTAAGGCATAAATTGCATAGTTAAAAAGATTTGGAGCAGTTATATTTTTCTAATATGGTCTATTTATTTTTGTCTTTTGGGAAGTAGCCTTACATAGCTTGTTCAATTGTAAGAAAAAAGTATATTTGGTAGTATATTAAATAAAGGGCCTCAATTTTATATCATGTTGAAAAAGATTACTAAAACAATAAGATTAATTACTTGGTAGAATAAAAAAAAATTACATCTGAAGCACAATACATAATAATATAAAAAATAAAATGTTTTTAAACTGTAACAAGAAATTATAAAACAAAAATGTTCTATCAGGACCTATGGTTTAATCTTTGCTCCTGTTTCGTAATTAACACGTTGATGAAATAATAAATGTATGTGTGCCATAACCTCGGCAGCCTGCCAAAATCTATAAATTATTGTCAAAATCTGCCAAGCCATTTGGAGATAGCTAGAATAAACAGACAAATTCACACATTCTTAGTAAAATTTTCAGACCTGCACGGCTTTTTATGATTGTGTAGGGAAACTAAATAAAATTATTCATAAATAAAAATCGTTTGTGACGTGTTAAGATTAGTTAGATCACTAAAAATTCCATTAAAATCGGTCTAGTCGTTTCGGAGAACAGCCATAAGAAACAAACAGACAAAATTGTATAAACAGTTTCTTATATCATACCAGATATATGTTCATACCCATTTACAAAAATGTGTTACTTTGAAATTATCAAATGTAGTTCAATTGTATTTATTAGTATATAGTAGAAGACTGTATGTAAAGAAACATACATAATCATTAGTTTAGTGCTTTGGTAGGTAGCTAAAGAAGTTTTAAATAGGAATAAATCTCATTAAGTATTTTTATTGCATTTGAATACATTGTATGGATTCCATTGTTCCTTACATACATAATTCTATTAAGAAATCGTAATGGTGGCTCGCGTAAGGGGTGGTGCACAAACAGCTTATCGCCTAATACGCATGCAACAACAGAAGCCTTTGTATGGCTGTATAGGCGTTTCACTTATTTGAAGCCATTTTTCTTGTGTGTCAACGGGTTAATCAGGAATTAAATGCATAAAAATATCAATAATTCTGGCCTATCAAAAAATGTAGATACTAATTAAGGATTATGATGTCCGACTCAAACTTTAGAAACTTAAGGACGTAAGAAAAAAATTGTTTAAAAACTTTAACGATTTTGTAATTGGTCTTAATCATTTAGATAGAAGCCCGTTACCTGATTTCTCTTACAATATCGCAAGCAAAAATCTAGTTTGTATTTATTATTTTAACGACGACGTTGCTTTTTTTTTCAATATTTAAAGAAATATCTGTTTATCATTCACCAGCATCATTGATCCGTTTGGTTGAATAATTTAAAATATGATGTCTATAGTATTACGGTCAGTTTATATGTACTAGTTACATTCTAATCTTAACAAAATTTTGCTGTTCTCCATACTGTATGTTGTTTAAAAAATATATTGAAATCCAAAGAAGATCGGTAATCGCATTAGGAACTGCATGGAATTCCTTGTGATTTACGTGATGAAAAATAGATAACTAGATAGGGTTTTATTAGATATTCCAGTTCATATTTAGAAATTTTTTGTTATAGGTATTTTATAGTCATTACAAACTAGTAGAAATCTAACGTAGAAAAAGAAAAAGAATAGAAAATGTACTAATCTATTTATTAAAACTGTTCTTAAGCTTTTAAATCTATCATTGTAGGTATCTTAATACTAAGTGACTTTCAAAGTAATTTTAAACAGGTTTTACCGTTGACAACATTTAATAATTTCGTTATAAACTACCTAAGTCACAAATATTTTAATGCCTACAGCTTAACAGAATTCTTGAAATGTTGATTGAGAAAATAAAAGTATTTTCTTTTAATTAAAAATTGGTGATTTATTTCTTCAACAGTTAAATGTTGTCAATTGCTAATGACAATACAATCTTTAATCATTAGTGAAGCCTATTCTTCTGTCATAACGGTTTAACCGAGAAACAGTTCATCCTATACTATACCTACAAACTTCAAAATTTATTTTTCAAGGTTACACTTTTCCACGCATATATTTTATATAACTGCTTTGACAAATATGGCAAATATTCATTACACTTTATAAACATAATAAAAATTATTTTCACTAATCCACTGGGATAACCCTGTACACTCAAACTATGGAATGTGTACCTAAATATTATTAATATATTTTACTGCAAAACATTTTTAAAGATTATTGTTGTCAGTAATAAACAAATACCAATACGGTGATATTGAGTTACAATTAATCACATCTATATACAATAGTTAAATATCTAAAAATAGCAGCACTCTTTGGTGTTCTAGCCGTTATTTTAAGGCGTTTGTTATATTCAATGCTGGATGTACCATTAGGTAATTTAAAAGATTACCCACTTTAAACCCCTGTCACAGTCTAATTACATAAAACTCGTACAATCTTACATAGAAAAGGTACTCTTTTGATGTACCTGCAACCAAGACATATATATGTACCTATCTACTTGTAGCAAGATACCTTTTGGACACATAATTTTCGTTGTATATAAAAAGATGTTGCAGTATCCATTTTATTTATTAATAAACATATTTGTACAGACAATGTGTATACCTACGTGTGTAACGTTGTAATTCGTCTAGATGAGAATCCCAGACATTAATAATCTACCTAATTTTTAATGTTAAAATCTTAATCCATAAATTAATATTAAAACATCACAAACTTTTTGTTACTCAAAGCTTTAGGTAATACAATATCGATCGATAAATACTTAAATACCAAACGCAAATCATTTTTTGTGGTGTAAACACATTTTAAAGTGGTAACGAAAGATTTTTTTAAATGTATATGGTAACAGATGGTAGCTTATATTGTTCGACTTCGCATCCACATTAATTGATGGTAATCAGATTTGCTATAATTAGGTAACACATTATAATCAAAATTTATAATTGAGATGGCATAAACTGTTTATAATAATTAAACTGTTCCTATTAATATTAAAATAATATATATGTAGATCGCGAAATTGTTCTAAAACATTGTTAACTTAATTTTCAAAAATTTTTCTACACTTGGCAGAGAATAAATAAACGGTAAAACAATAAATCCTAGATACACAATTTTATATAGAGACAAAAGCTTACTTAAGTAAATAAAGCGTTTTACACTTGACTACAAGACACTTTACTTTGGTTTAAATTAGACTCGATCTTTTACTTAATCTTTTTAAGTAACCAAAAATGTCTACACATTGATTAGCTTTACAATTGTCGGTATGTACATACCTACCCACTCCTTAATCTACTTATTTAACACTCAAATATTGCCAAACAATCCGTGTCAATGTATTGATTTAGTTGATAAGTATTAAAAAATTAAAAATTTACAAATACATTATATTATATCTGCGAGTTATAAAGCTTCGTATTATTAAATGTGTTGATTAGTAAATAATTTCCTTCCTTGACATAGACAAGATTATATAGAAGTATATGTGTAATATATTAAGGTATATAGAGTTATGAATAAACATTTAATTTCCTGTAATGTAAAATTGTATAAGGATATACATAGGTTCTAATATTTTTAAATAATTTACATTTGAATATTAAATATTTAGATAAAATACCAGGATTATAATATTTATTAATTGGACGGATCTAGGCATATTTCATAGGTACTCATGCATACAAAGTTCATAATAAACATTAATACCTACACTTGCTTAAAAAATAACTGTATAATCGGTGCAAAGGCAATTTTAAGGCACTATTTTTGAACATTCAATAAAACCAACTTTTTTTTTATTATTAACACAAAATCTATTTTTTACCTATTCTACCTTCTTAAATGCGACTCGCAATATATTTATAGAACAAATGCATAAGAATAAATGCAAGAGTGACATACTATGTTCTTAAATCTTTGGCAACTTGCTATTAGCACTGATAGATTTGAACAAACTAACAATCATAACAACTTCAATTGGCAAGTGGTGCTGTTTCTTCGCCATAGTATCGGTAACGACTAGCTGTTGGCAAAGGGTTATTTGAAAGAGGTTCCATTGCATCAGCATGCTGCGAGTCTCTGTGTCTTCGTAAATCCACTTTCCTTTGAAACGCTTTATCACAAAGGCCGCAAGAGAAGGGTTTGTAACCCGTGTGCTTACGCATGTGTGTGATAAGATTCGAACTCTGGCTGAATGCTTTTGAGCAAACTACACATTTGTGTGGCTTTTCACCTGCAAAATATGTATACAATGTTAGGTTCCCCATTAAAGACTCTTATACTATATAATAGCCGTGAGTAGGAAAATATGTAGATATTTTTTTTTTCACATAATGAACTACAGGTTATAAAAACATCCACTCAAATATGACTTTGTGTATAATTAATGAATAAGTACTTAAAAATTGAGATCTACATGTACATTTATCTCGATTATTATCTGTGCGTTCATATAGATACTACTTAAATAAACCGCACACAAAAATGAACTCCGCGTTATTTATTTCAGAAAGTAAGATAAACTGAATCGAAAATATAAGTTGTTTTATAGATAGAACAGGATTTAAATTGTCTTTTTGTTTGTGGTGTGATCGCACGTGAAGGTCTGCGAAGGCTGAACAGCTAATTGCAGGCCAGGCCGCATTTTGGAATATTGATGACGAGGTATTTATCGGACGGACCACTGCCTTGTAAGGCAACTGTAAATCATTCGGAACTATGCACAGACGTGACGAGATGTCTCAGCCAAGACAAATATGTCCAGGATGCTTTTTTGGATAGTTAATTCATCTCGTTGAGGTTTCTTGAAGTGGTTAAATCGCGAATAACGTGTTTATCAGACGTGCCTGAGAAAAACTTCGCTCTATAGGTATTTTAACAGGGAGAATTTTTATTGACTTTAAATTATTTGACATAATATATAAAGTTATTTAAAATATTTAATTAATTGGAATTCTAACTTTATTTATAGTGGCTATGTCACTGATAACTAAGTACTTAGAGTTACAAAATTATTGGATCATTGCTTCGATATTAATTAATAATATTTATAACTAGACGGTGTTTGATTAGATGAAAATATACGTTTAGACACGGCTTATAAAGATATATTGGATTTATGTAAAAAATAAATTTACATGTAAAAATATAGTGTCGTGGTCAAATAAGCAAAATACAATACGTAAGTCTGTTTATTATCCTATAGTAAATGGAAAGCGCCGGGAAGTTTATCTTTAACATTTATTTAAAAATGACCTCATTGAAAGATGGGTTTCAATGAAGAATACCTATTTTTTATTCATTGGATATTCATTAACGCTTCATACGTTGCAGACGATGGCGATTTACCTTCACTAGTTAATTGTACAGCTTTTATAAATATTTTTTGATAAAGTATCGATTTCATTTCCTATATGATCAACAATTTAAATGTTTATAGACATTATATCATATACGGAGCTTTGATTTTACTGTTAAAAGCTATGTTAATACGTAATTAAAGTCTTAATAAATTCTATTTTATAAGTCTAGCATACCATTTGAAAGGAAATTATGTAGTTTTCAGTATTATATCTACGCAGCAAGTTGGTTAAGGTTGATATTTTATTCCTTAGCTCATAATGAAAGTTTAAAAACAGATTTCCAACAATTGGACTAACATAAGTGTCGAACACAAATTGTAGTGATAATTCTTCGTAACTTTTTCTGTTATTGAATAGATAATTTTGGTCTATTATTTTCCTTCAAACAAGCAAAAAGTTTTACTTCATAAAAATTTCTTGAGAAGTAACTGTCTCTCTTCCTACATTATGTATTATTTAATATCGGCTTATGAGGGATAAGTTTTACCAAAAATACTTTAATAATTATCAAATAACTGTTTTTATTTCGGTAATGACAATTTAAATTAGTTAGATATTAGATAAAAGTAAAAATTCACAGCATGTTTAAGTGATAACGTACCTACTTATTTATGTCAATCGTAACTAAAACCAAATTCATATTTATTTATAGAATTGGTTTGTCATTAAAAATCCATTAGATGTTACTGTTTTATGCAACAAATAGTAGTCTTTAAGATCTACACTCTTTAAATTGTACTAACCTGTATGTATGTATGTGTGCTTCTTCATGTCAGATTTCTGGTGGAATCGCTTCCCGCAGTATTGGCAGGGATATGGCCTGGTGTCCGAATGAATGAGTAGATGTGTAGACAGTGTACTGCTCCTTTTAAAGCATTTCCCGCATTGTTTGCACTTGACAAAAATAGAAAATGATTCAATACACATTATAATCAAATACGATAATATCCGTACTATCGGTACATTAAGAATTAGGCAAGGAATCGTTGTAAATAGATTATTAAAATTTTAGTTGGATGTGCCTATTATGTTACACATGAAATAATAGAAACATTAAAATATATACGTAAAATACATGGTTTGTATTTGACCCGCTGAAAATTGTCAAACCCATTAGTTTTGCTATATTAGGTATTTATTCCATGACTAGATCTAAAAGGCCGAAAAGGTAATGCCAAAAAGTTTAGCAATATAAATCTTCAAAACAACATTATTTACTTATTATTATCATAATAGGAATAAAAATATTTTCTTTGTACATGTTTTACTTAGATCGTAGTTTCAAAGTCTATAAAACATTCGCAGCAACATTGGAATAATAAAAATATTAATTACAGGGTAGGTTACCCCTTTCCTTCGTATATTTCTTTGATTTCTTACTACACGTGTTGGAATTTTTTTTCATGGCGATAATAATTAAAGTGTGTAAAGTTATTATTATAGGGCTATCATTTTAATTTCTTGTATATTTTTTACAATTAGTTTGATTTGAATAAATTACGAAAACCTATGTCACAAATAGGTAAGAGTAAAATTTTCCCTTGAGTCACTTCATTAATATTCATAACAAATAGATTCTTAAGAGTCAATAGTATTATAGGTACAGATATGTTCTACACACGCCTGTTCTACAAAAGATTCATAGGTAGGTACTTGTTTTAGATTTATTTGATCAGCTGTTCTGAGAAATGAATAGAATATTAGGTAGGTATGTCGCGTATCGGTACTAACATATTTTACACTTTTTTTCAAAGTTATTTTGTAAATGGTTGTATTACATATTATAAGACGAAATTATCATTATATTTAAATGATGAAAGCTAGTCATACATTGTATTGTATTTATCACAAAAACGTACTTACGTACAGCAAAGTTACAATTATATTTAATAACATTTACATCTGACCAAATAAGATACTGCTCTCTCATACGCGGATAATAATTCGGGTAACCTGCAGTCATATGCATTATTTATATCAACTATGTTGCAAATGATATGGCCACCAGTTGGGTCATACAAATTTCTGAGAGAATCCATTGAAATGACTAAATGAAAGGCGAGTTAGCCACTCTTAGGTGTGTGGTTAGCCCGTTAAGTATGCGGCAAATGATAACCGAACACAAATCCGCGTAGCGGTCCTGTGACAGTTGGCCAGGCAGCTGCCGGGCCTCGCGCCCACAAAAACTTCTAGTTTTTTGATTGTCTTTTTATATAGACACACTTTCAAATAAGAAACACAGGTGATACGGAATCCAAGAGAAACTATTCACATATGGCTGTCGATTCTAAAAGTTGTTGTAAGCCAAGTGTACCTGTAATTCATTATGAAGTTCGAGAATGACTGGCTTAACTGTTCTAAGAAAATTCCAAAATAATATAAATTGTCATAACATGACCCGATTCGTGATTTATTGCTAACCCAACCTTATATTATGAAAACAACTAGAATTCCTCTTCAATAACCCGAATTTTATACAGTTAAATACATACAATATATATCTATAAAGTAACTTTTATATTAAAGCAGTTTATAAATAATTGTTTATCGATTCCAATTGATGAAACAAAAAACGTATCACTAAAGTAATAATAAAAACTCAATAATAATCGGTATTTAAATTGCAAAAAGATGCTCATCGTAGCCTCGACCAACATAGGACTTGCGACTTGTTTCAATACAAGAGTACTTATTAAGACTGGGGCAGCTTTTGCTATTTGATTTATAAAAAAAGAAAATTGTCGATACTGGTTTGCTATTAAAAGCATTTTGAACGGAAATTGTACAGTTATCCCGATGTTGTTAAAGGATGTCGCAATTCATTGACCAGCTTATATAAATACTTTCATTGAATATATTTTATGATTGGAGAATTATTTGCTTACCTGGAATGATTTTTCATTTCTGTTTTCGTTTTTAAGCAATAACGAAAAGCTCAAATCTGTGGACGGTGGTGCTGTTGGGTACGTTTGATATCCCGGAGTAGATTGACAGTGGCGAGTTTCTGAGCTAGAAATACACTCCGCATCAGGACTGCTGCGACACCTCTTCACCAGCTCAAGAGGCACGTCAATATCCTCTTGTCCATCCCATCTACCAATTGAAGAATCTGTATCTCTATCTTGGTCACGTTCGCAAGCACTTGCAGGTGACCAAATTTGGCGGTTTTTTGTTGACAAATTTAATGGTAGTTCTTCTTCATCATCTGAAACAAAAGTCATTTTAATCCGTCACAATCACATTGGTAATAATTTGAAAGTCGGTCGGGTCAAATCGGATGTCTGTAAAATCTGTACAGCTGCGACGTTATTTGTTGATTACGTCATGTCTACCAGAACAATGAAGTTTTTATGCAATTTTTAAAGCAATAAATAATGTTAGTCTATTTAAATTTAAGTCATAAGCATATACGTGTATAAGTATACAAGGCCCTAAATAGTTACTTTAAAATAAAAGAAAAAAGCAATTAATTCTATTGTTGAAGTGAAATCACATTGTTTTAAAATCTTTGCCCTCTTTATTTCTTATCATCAGTGCACACGCGTAACTGTTAAAGGCATGGATAGCATGTTATTTGTATACGTATCTAAAGAAATTGAATACAATATATTACAATTCTATGTAGGTAGGTATATGAGACTCGTATGATGAATACCTACTTCAGCGATATTCTGAAGTAAATTGAATACAAAATGTTACATTACTTCGTCCGTGGAGGTAAACGACATGTAAACGACGTGGTATCGGCAGTACGTGTTATTAATCGCAGTAACAGCACTGATAACTATTCTAATGAGGCAAACACGAAAAGTCGAGCGTTAAGGAGGCCGAGGTAAGCATAAGTTTTGATAGCTTCAAAATGTTACCTCATTGGTGATTTGGCGGAAATGAGAATGATTTCAGTGTTGATGTTGAGTTTAATTTAAAAATGTCTACAAACAAGGTTATTTGACGTCAAAATTCCGATAAAATATATTAATCATTTATGTTTCCAAAGTCACCTTGTTGATATCGCATTTTTTTTTAAACTTCATTCAAGTATAAAAGTAAAATTTATAATTACCATCACGAGGCGGGGTGTGTCTCATATGTTCTGGAGGAGGATTGAAATGCGGTGAAGCTCTGGGCAAAAGTAGAGGCCACACTCCGGCGCCGCCGTACAAAGCGCCCAATCCGCTGCAATACATTAGGGCGCCCAGTTCTACATGGAAAAGCCCAACGTTATACCAACCAACTTAAAGAATTAATAGCATTTTTTTATTCTACTCTGGTCTTATAAAAGTAATATTTTTTTACATGGATATTATTTAATGAAATGTAATCAGAGAAAGAATTAACCTGTTGCTCTAGCATATTGCTTGAGGGCTCGGCCAGCGATTTCTATGTCTCCAATTTGCAGCATGTCTAAACGACCATGTGACAGTGAGTCCGGAGAGAGTGGTGGTGATTTTGTAGATGTGGGCGATCGTGGTGAAACACTTCGTTCGGGCGACGGGAAGCGTTGCGTGGGTGGTGACGAAGCCTGGAATTGTTCTGCAAGCCGAGACAGTAGCACGTGACGAGACATCCTGAAACATGACATAGTAAGTCTACGATTTCCCTGCAACACAATTAAAGATGCGTCACATTGAGAATCGGATTCTTAATAGAATGGTGTTCTAAAATTTTCTTCAGTTTTTCGGTTCATTATCTCTATAATAATATAATATATTACATCGCCACTATTCATTTAATTGCAGTTGATTATTTCCATAATTTTATTAAGTATATTTATTGTTATTAAAAATTATTCACTAATTAAAAATATTCATTTTAATTGCTGTCATATCTTAGTTAGCATAAAATATATAAGGTATGTATTATATGCAATTTACATGATAATATGTATGCCTTACAAACAAACAATACTAGAACTGTATATAATATATGGGTAGGTATTTAGAAATCACAAAATATAATGTGACAATATAATTTCAATTGTAGTATCATTGATTTAGAGTTTTTATTTCAGAAAGGTGTTACTTTTGAATTGCCGTTTTAAGATAAATAGCTATTAATGCCTTAATACTTAACAACGATCTGTGAAATATATGCTTCACATTTCTGTAGATCCTGGTAAGACTCAAAGGGCAGGACCCTTACTACAAAATGTGCTTCGTCTAATTTAATATCTAACATAGGTAGATGTTGGTAAAGAGCATAAATTGAATTTACTTTTTAATTTGTCCTTACTAAGATATGAGTAAGTTTAATCATCAAAAAACATTTCATGTATTTAAATTAATGACGATAACCGATATGATAGCTGTCTGTCTTGCGAGGTTTATTGATATTAGCTACAATATTTGTGTGTGCATAACAACAAACATGTTACCGTCATCATAGTTATTACGTGACCATCACCATTAGCGGCTATCTATTTGTCGACAGCTCTCGCCTTGATTAATCCGCTCGACTGTTTGTCGACAACGAATCGTATTAAAAGCTCAATCAAGCAAATGAAGAATCAGAATAATGAAAGTGGATAGCGCGGCAGCGGCGCCCGTTGCGTACGCGCATTAATAATTCACGATATATCGGACTAAAACAATCTTCATTACGCTAAAAAGCATTAGACATTACCGAATGAGTTTCTAATCCATGTCAAGTTATATTAATAATTTTGTTGCGCTGTAACCGACATCAATTTCATTACTTAGCCAATGGTCAAAATCTTTCGACATGAGTTGCCAAAGTTGTAATATTAGGGTATTAATTAAGCGATAGAGGGTGATCCATATCAAACGATTTCACCTGTATTTACTGAACCTTCGTTTGTCATAAAGATATTATCGTTATACGAAGCTAAGTTGGGAAGCGGTGCGATTTATTAATTTACGTGTTGTTAATACGTCATATCACAACTAGGGAATTACTATCGTAGTACATTTCAGATATAAATACCTGAATGCATGATTGAAGCTATTACGGCTAATTGAGTAAGAAGTATAATGTGAGGGTTGAGTGTCGCAATTTCTTGTTTCAATAAAGAAAGCCTTCATTAGGTGCTGAATGCCGAGTGACAATTACTGACATAGAATGTTACCGCCCATTTTTTCCTTGTACGTTCAGTGGGAACCGTAACAAATGTTATTATTTAAGAAATAATTACAAGGAAAATACGATTAGAAATATTACATAATTTAATATAGGTGTACAATGTATAAAGCTTTTTAAAAAGTTTTAGAGAACTTTACTTCTTTTACTTTATTAATAAAATACTAGTATATTTTATTAAATGTTATAGTACTTAACATTTAATAAAATATAAAGATGTACGACATAAATATGTTTATAGTACTTAAAATCTTTACTATTTAATCTATATTATGCTTAGAGGATATTAGTAGTGGCAAGTATAATTAAGGTAAATAAAATTTAAATAAAAAATAGTTAACATCTAAAGTCATTTTTGTGTAAGTAGGTACAATTGAAATAATCTGTAAACGCTATTTAGTGTTTTTTTTAGGGGAGATAATGTTTATTACAAAACTATATATTTTATTATATTTTTAATTAATTATTAGACCACAATTGGATATATCTGATGTTCTATTTATGATTTTCAACAAAAATATTTTTATTTGTAAAATAGTTTCAAAACAGTTTTAGGTGCTTACCTTGGTTGGCAAAATAATCACTGCAAAGTTTCACTGAATCACTACAGACACGGAATTAATGACTAAATATTAAAGTTTCCAAATTGACATGGTTTCATAACTTTAAAAGATTCAAAAGTTAAAAACGAAAAAGAGAATTTGCGTAGAGCGCGAGTTCATAAGGCTATATAGGTTGGAACGCTATACAGTGTACGATGTATCGCGATCGGCGCCTGGCACCTGACTGAAATAAGGCTCGCGCGCCCCGACCTACCCAACTGCTCATCCACAATAACGCTTCTTTTTTCAAAACTTTGCCAACAAAAAACAACAGGTCTAGAGGCTGCGCAATAAAGAAATGATTTGATAAAACAGCTACTTGACAGGTGGCTTGCTTCGCATCTTCGTTTACATCAGCTAGTTATTACTAACATACATTGAATTAAGTGAAGGACTTTTGCTGAAAAATGCCAACTAGAAATGCGTGCTGGAAAATGACGTCTACCATATAATTACCATCATAATTAAATATAGATATAATAAAATACTTTAGCTGTTATCGAAAGGAAAACTTATAAATATAATTTCTAAATAATTTTGCAACGGTTATTTTACGTGAGTATAGTTGACATTTAAGTTTGTTTTTAATTTTTAAGAGATAAACTAAATCGTCACGAAATTAAGTTATTTGTGTTTAATAAGATTAAACTCAGATTTGTTTAGATCGACGCCGCCCCGCCCACGATGCGTGATTGGTTGCGTTCTAGCATTGGGCGGAGCGAAGTTTAGATGAACTTAGGAACCAAATCGTGAAAATCTTATTTGTGTTCTCATATTTATGTCATTGCGTGAAATTGTAATCTATATTATGTGTTTCAATAGATTTTAGTGGCCATGTTATCAACTTTAATATAAGAATTTTGACTTTTTTAAACATCTTTAATCTAAAAATCTTTATATTATGATTGTAACGGAAAGGCATATTTAACTATTTATAGATCGAGTTAATGTATCTTTCATAATCGATTAATTGGACTTAAATCTTATTAGCTGCTAGTATATAAGTATACGTGTGATTTCTTCTGCATAGTGGACATGTTGTATTTGTTATTCTTGTCGTTTGTTTTTATTCCCATAAGATCGGGCAGTCTTCTCTTATTACGTAGCACACATTGTTTTACTATTGTATAGTATTCTATAAGGAGACTATTTGTGTTCCCAAATATGTTTAACATGTACTCCTTTTTTATGAATAATATTTTCTTTCCATGCCTACCCGAGTACATTCGACTGAGCTGGTACTTAGTACACAGTTGAACTTTAGACACTTAGCAGGTTCCCCTTTTTCAATAAATATATTTTAAGAAAATTAAAAGACATTAACGTATGCATCGATGTCATTATTTAGTAATGTATATTTGCGTAGTAAACAAAGTTTGTCCCCCTTATTAAGCGGACACTTAAATTATATTACACAGTCGATTAACCCCTTGTAACAATCTCGGGAAATTTAATTATACAGCTAATCTGCTTTGGTTACAAGGTATTTTATTACAGACGGAAATGTAAGGTTTCAGTAGTGCTTCAACGATAGCAGTATACCGAGGAAGGCATGATAAACTAGTGTTGCCTACTTTTCGTATTTGTCCGAATTCATGAAAATTTAATAACATTACAAAATATCTATGAAAATAATTGTTAGAAAAACATGGTAACAATTAATGTCGTATCACACAATAAAAAGGTTTTGTGTAAAGTTAATTCAATAATAAGATTGGTATACATAAAAGAATTATTTGGTGTTTTCTGGAATTGAAATTTGTATGCTATGGTAGGAGACGTAATAGAATTATAAAGTATATACTATGGAATTTAATATTGCTCCAGTGGCAATACCACTGGTGTGGGTAAAGGCTAGAGGGTGCGAGGTGCGGGGGTGAGTACCGCCACGCGTGTGGGTAACGGCGCGCGCGTGGCGACCCGTTAGCCCCGCGCCGCGCACATGTCACGCCGGCACGCGCCCGCGCAGCTTTTTATTATCCTTTTTCTGACCGCATTTTTATCTCCCTTTGTTAAAATTTTGATGTTAGATTGCGGTACTTGTGTAAAGTCCTTCGAAAATTTTTAAGAAAATCTCTATTATATGCTTTTTTATCGTTTTATACTTTTGAATTGAGGGCAATCGATTGGATAGATGTAGGTAATCAGGCCATAAATTTTAAAGATGATGCTTTTTCATAGAAAAACTTGCGAATCGATTCTTTTACGAACCACAGCCTAAAAGGACTTGATCTTTTATTATATGTAATTGCGTAAAACTTTAGGATTTCAATGGCTTTATTAATATTTTTATTATATTCATAATAAATATTAAAACGTAGAATAAATTATGTTGAGATTAAGTTTAATAAAATGTAAGCAAAATATGTCGTAGTTAAGGCTGGTTCTCTTTGTCGATAGATAGCAAATCAAAAATAAAACTCGGTGGACAGTTACGGGTTTGTTTCAGCTGCACAACCGGTACTAGGACGGCTGACGGTGTCGTTCTCCACCATTTCTTACAGTCAACTTTTATTAATTGGGCAGATGAAAACCACGGCTTTCATGATGAATGCGCAATCCTTATATGGTCAACGGTTTGCGAAACCTTTTATAGATTCTCAATTAAAAGTGTCTATTAAGCTTAATAAGACGGACAGACATTGTTGAGTTTATAGAAACAAGAATATTTGCTTAAAGTGTGGATAAAAAACTGACATTATAACGGAAAGGACGATTAAGTGGAATAAAATATAGTGTGGGGGTGCGAGCGGCATCGGCCGGCAGGTGGCTGCAAATAGAGATGCTCCTACAACTCGATAAGCGAAGTTATCGATATTATTAGTTGACTCTAAATAAAGACTTACTGAAGTAAGATAATATTGAGTAATGTCTAATTACAGTGGAGTAAGGATAGATAAGGAAATAATTGACAAAATGTGAAATCGGGTGATTCAATATTTTGCAATCATAAACCCTTTATGTGGATATGTTGGAAAACGTTCTATACACTTGTTAATTAATGGGGAACATCATTATGTTCCCTACTTGTGTCTGTGTTATTGATATATTATATTATTGATATTAGACATAAAAATGTTATCAAGCAATAAATTAACTGCATAAAAACATACGACATTTTATTGATATCGATAAAAATATGTAAATCCCTAAATGGTGGGGTCTTGAACACCCCCTAGTCTCGGTCGGTGAGATTCAGAAGCACCCGCACCACGACATGTGCGCGCGCGCCTTAACGGATTTATTCAAACAGCGCGTGTCGCCCATCACACTTACCTTAATAGCCTCTCTTATTAAAATTCGAAACCTTCTATTCAATCCCCAAAGTACATTAACTGCAATATATTTAACTTTAAAAAAAAATAGGCAGATATATTATATACTTAGATATACTTAATATACTTAGATACGCCTCGAACCCAATCTAGGTAGCACCAAAATAATATAAAGATTTTATAGCCAAAAATTTTTTTTTTTTATTTATAATATAGATAAATTTAAAGTTTGCCAATTAGAAAACAAATTTTAACTATTTAAATGGAATACTATTTTACCGGTTTGAAATAACATTTCGCGTTAAAAGCAAAATAATTTTACCTGAAGTTTCGCCTAGTTTTCAGTAACGATGGTTACCGGTAAATTAAAATATCAAACGTCAAATTATTAATAATATTATATAATACAACATTGTGAATCTTTCACAAGATCAATGACAATTATATTCCTCCCATATAATAAAATCTAAAAATATACCAAGCCACAAGATGAATGACGTACATTGCCTTATTTTAGAAACGAAAATTATTTACGTAAGATTAATTTGACAAATATTTCGTCATCGGTATTTTGCTTAAATTGGAAGTATGTACAATGTATTTGCTGTTTAGTAAAAGTTAATTTATTTTAAATATAACCATACAAAGAAAATCGGAGTCATATGGCGGGCGTTCCAAATGAAACCGTAAAAGCTCAACGCGATCACATTGCCACACAAAGCTCAGCATTATCGTACACGCGTCCACCCGCTCATTACAGCATAAAAGTTGAAACTCAACTCTTATTGTTAATTGTTAATTATTTTACTATCTTTCTGAAGCTTGAGCATATGGTCCCTCCACCGAGGCCGCAAACTCTTCAATATTGCGGTTTACAATTACTACAATTTATTACGATACTCTTACTAAGATTACTTTACAGTTTTATTACAGTATTTAGTATTTATTTATTACAGTAATCATGAGTGTAGGTACTAACTAAAAAGACTATCACTGTCGCTTTAGTTAAAAGTATTTTATCTATTACATATGAAAGATAGCAACTAGCTAATGTAATTACTTCATGCTTAACGTAACCGATAAACGATTTATTTTCACTAAGAAGATGATTGTCTGATCAACGACATAAAATCAATTATAACTTGATTTTTACAGGACTTCCTAAGTATTAAATATTGAATTGGGGATAACCAGAACCATGTGTATGTATTTGTATCTTTGACAATTTAATAGCATATGCACTCGCACCTGCTTCTGCAAAAAGTAGATGTATGTACGCTTCAGGCTGTGAAGCTTGGAATTCGTCGCAGCGATGGCGTTCACCGCCTATTTTATACGCTATTTATCGGTAGCTGATTGGTAAGGTGTATTAAGCTTTATGATCATAAATGAACTGATATAATATTCACAACACTATTTCTTAACACGTAGAGATGAAGAGTGAAAACTGTAATTATACAAAATACAGAAGCTGTGGATGGCATTTAAGAAGAAAAGCTTTCGCTGTAGTAAAGAATGTGAGATCAATCTCATTCGGAAAAAGTATCTAGGAAAATAGTAGACACACATTTTAAGAGATTATATTAGAGTGTATATTTTTAATAGTTATTTTAATTTCATTTGGGACAATAGCAAAGAAAAGCGTCAGACTACAATTGAAATCCTGTCGAGTAATTTTTGAGATATGTATGTGGATCATCACTTTAGGTTTCTAGACGTTTTAGTCCACCATATATATATATACATATAGCCAGTCAACTTGACATTTCTTTGACTGGTGGATTGACCTAAACTCAATGCGCCATGTTTTACAAGTCCGACCTCTATTCTCAGAAAATATTTGTATGAATTAGAAATTTATTTCTGTTTATCTGTAACAGCTGATAGAGAACTACGTGTCTGTCTATTAAAAGTGGTAGGAATTACTTTTAGTTCCTTACAACGGATAAAACGACTGTGGTATTAAGCAACTAACAAGTAACAAGTTCAGCCATTAAATTGTGATTATAAGCTTCTTGGAGAAATTGATTGGAGTTATTAAAAACTTCTCAGTTTATACTGCCCTTAAGCGATGTAGTTAATGTCCAAGTTTGTCAAGTGCTTGTACAAGGAAGATATGTAAGTTGCGACTGACTAACTTCAATTAGCCTTGCGGCTTTGCTACCATTTTGAATATATGATATTTTTACAACTGAAATTTTTTAATTAATCTACACAATAAATACTCATGTCTGTTTAGATTTTTATTAAAAAGCTACTCTATACTGCATAAGTTTGAATATTATTTTTTAATTGATTTTTTCTGAGAAACAAAACCTTTTTAAAAAAAATACTGAACAACTCTGAGAGCAATTACCTAATTTTGTAAAATTTATACAACTGATATAGAAAAGATCATTAATGATTCTCGTAAATATTTTTATAGCCTATACAAATATTTTCTGTATTTTTAATATACATAAATAAGCAAAAATAATGTCTCTGTCATATATAATGATATTTATGTAACAGTAACATGTTCGTACAAATTTCAAATTTGACCTAATTTCTATGTAGGCAAATAGATTATTAAGTAACGATTGTACAAAGAAACGATTTAAACAATCAGATTACAAGTGACCTTAAATATTATAATAGGCAAGACCCATTTAGTATTGGAGTATCAGGGGGCCGGTACCGTTGACCCGCGGCTCTCGGCAGGTGGCGCGAAGGCCGGCCGGGAGCATTCGCCGCCACTTAATTGATTCCAATCTGAGACCAGATCCTCAGTAGTTATAATTGTAAGTATAATTTCACTTTCGCCCACACACACACATTTTACTGTAACTAACGGTCCTGATATTTAACGTATTGACTTATACGAAACCAACGTTATTTTTTTTTTACTTGTTATAATCATAATAGGTATTTAATTATTATATATAATATATTTTGAATGAAATAATATTAATATGTTTAAAAACATATAGACATATACTGGCCAAGGGTAGTTTATTAGGTATTCTAGTTGAAACTTGAATGTTACAAATATATTTATTTGTAGCTACCCTCAAATTTACCGTTCGATTATATTATAGCGAAAAGAATTCTTAAAAAATTGTATTACTAGACTTTAATATTAATTTGGTTACAAATATAAATAACTACAATAAATAAATTATTACTTTTATCCAGTACGTAAATAAATTGCATTGGTACCATTGTTTCAAAAATATAATACGTACATACAAAGCGTGAAAAGTAATATTACAAAATATCTTTCAGTACTTGACTATATTTATAAAATTTTATAGTTGTCGTAAGCCTCAGACTGTCGTTTACCACATTAATATAGAAGGCGTGGGCGCATAATAAAACGATGATTCTGTTCTGTCGACCGCCATCAAAAGGCACAGATTAAATAACTCACTCCATTAATGCATCCATTACACAAACAGAAAAATCACTTCTTCTAAATCTTCACAATCTTATAT
>JAOSYY010000014.1:8430879-8522027 GCA_025727935.1 Hebomoia glaucippe
AATTTTGAATATGGTAACAAAAAGTAACAGCTTTTGTAAATATATCATGAAAAATTCCTTCATGACATAAATGACAATATGTCAATTGAAAATTCAAAGTGAGAAACAGTGCTGTGCTGATAAAGCAGCTCCAATTAATAATACAACATCGACTTGATGAATGCGATCGAATCAAATACATAAGTCAATTTTATTTCATGTATTAATATTTGAAATCAGAATGCTTGCATATTGCATTTCAATACTAAAACTAATATTGTTTTGCAAATTTACGGCCTGTTTATTTTCTTTTCATCAAATCACAGTTTTACTTTTAAAGAAACATAATGCAAATTCTATCCTAGCATTAGTTACTTGTTTAAGTAATTGGAAAACATCCTATTACTATTTATGAAATTAAAAGGAACAATAAGTATCGAAGATTTCATAAACACCTCGTTTTATATGAGAAATAAATTAAAGCAGCTGTGTAGATGTGTCCTATGTACATAAACATGTCTAACACCATAAGAAAAATGATCAGCTTACTTAAAATCAAGAAAAAATAGCAGGTAATGTTTGAAATAGTATTTTCTATATCTGCACGTCAGACCGTAAATAGCGGTGTTTCGAATCGCACGCGCCTAATAATTATACGCGAAAGGTCGCAGACGCACATTGCGCTTGCAAACTCCCCATTACCAGTCCTTGTAGCGCTTTTTCCCTCAATGTATAGAACTATGTTTACTTAGTAGTATGTATAAGTAAATACGTTTTGAAAATATATCTCTTTTCTGTCACAAATTCGAAGAATCAACCTAACATAGCCCTGTAGAAGGGAAATAAAATAATATTTTAATGAATGATAGTTTTCAGAGAGTATATTTCAGGAAAATTTCCAAAATTCAACCGACCTCCTAATACATTAGCAAAATATACGTTTTGCAATAAATTGTTGTTAATGACTATGATGATATCTCTTTAACTCTTTTTGAAACCCATTCGCAATTATATTAAGCGACTTGTAGTTGTTATAAGGAAAAAATACAATCAACTATAAATTTCATAGGTTATGATTGTGTTTCAAGAAACGTACCGAGCAAATGGACCAGCTAGTTAATATTTGCGACATCTGCAAAGTGCCAACACGTCTGCTTAATATCAAGTTTATTATCTATTCCCAGAGTATGTACGCCTGGCAAACTTTGTCTACATACGTGTTGGATTACGAGACCCTTAATAAGACGACGTCGTTTTAAACGAAGGATCTGTAATGATACAGGCGCTTAATAAACATCTGCAAAAGCTATACGTTTGAAAGAAAATATAGCTAGATAAAGTTAGCTCGAGTTGTATTACTCAACTAATTAAGAGATTAGAGTTGAACAAATAGACGTGAAATGCAAATAACGAGAACTTGGTAATAATATTATGTTGATTTTAAAAACTTTATTGCACCATAAAACTTATAAGGACCATGTAAGTAGCAGATGCATTCTACAATTATAATTGTTATGGCAGTTTGTGTCAACTGTAAAAAGTCACATATATGCAACTTTAAATGATGTACAATTTTTCATTTATTATTATTTTAGATATATCCCAATTAAAGCTATTCCGTTATGGAAATAGGAGTGTTGATATTACCTTGTTTACTTCTAACTAATAAACTTGTAAATTATTGGATTACTAGCTTCTGCCAGGGGCTTCGCTCGCGTTTATTTCGATTTTTACACCTTGGATTACATTATTGGATTCTTGGTAAGGATCCCTATTTATTTAAATAAATTATAGCTTCTTCGATAAATATATTATCCAACACTGAAAGAATTTATAAAATTTGGTCAGCAGTTCCTGAAAATAACGCTTTCAAACAAATAAACTCTTCAGTTTTATAATATGATATAGTATAGATTTATCGATTCAGTTAAAATCTCTGAAAATATATTTTTATCGATAAAAATTAGAAATTAGATATTTAACAACCGATATTTAGATAAGTTTATATGTAATAATAGTAAATATTTCTACATAGCGTCTCGGACACAACTATAATATATTATACTTAATTGAATAGAAAATTTATTCCAAAGAATGTATTATATTTTTTAATCTTTTATTTCAATATTGTGAACAATCTGAACTAAAATAGAAAAACTATTAAGAGTTTGGGGGCTATTTGTACATATATATATATATATATATATATATATGTAATAATTTATTAAATTATTATTATTAACTTATTTTCATAGGGATACGTTTCAATTCGTAACTTTATGCTTAACATTTTATACAAAACGATTGATAAAGATATTAATATTTTACGATGTCATCATCAAGGTTTAATTGAACTCAGTTCAAGTTCTGATATTGTTTGAAAATAAAATGTTATTTTTATTGCGTAATGGTCACTAATGGAAAAGGTTTTATTAACTCTGTGCACAGCTTATACGCGTACTTATAAGAGTAAAAAATCAATTTTTAACTACAATATGACTTATTACCTATTTATGGAAATCGAGGTTTATCAATCTGTCACTTATAAAAACTGTGTAAAGTTTAAATATATATGATTGTATAATTATGTTTAATATAACGTAATAAGAAGCCTTTTTAGTCATTTTAATAATATTACTAGGACTATATAGTTTTAATTGGCCTATATCTATAAATTAGTATCATAGAATTAAGAATTAGATGTAATATTATAGCAAAATATGCCATTTTTACGGTTAAGATACTAAGTCGGGGGACAGTAGGCTATAAATAACACTTACGCAGTATAAGCGCGTTAAATCGAATCCGACGATGGCTGGAACCCGTCCGTTGTGCACCTGCGACAATTTTTATAGTATAAATTTGCATTAATTCATTTAGTCCTGTTTCCAGCGCATCATATAAATGGGTTAGGCGGTAAGTGGTGATTCTACTAGCTGCCAAGCCGGTCCTGCCTGAACGACGTCTAAAGACAATGTTAATTGACTTCGTCTAGGGCAAAACTCGAGTTCAGTTCTGTATATTGGCATACATAGAGATTAATTCATCTTGTTCAAAAATTGACGATACTTGACATTATAATTAAATGCTAACAAGATTATTTGAATACGTTCCCGTAAGTTGAATTTAAAAAAAAAACTGATTAACTTTCTTTTCTATCAAGTGCCATGTGTTGTCGTAAAGATATTACCTACAACATCCGATATGGAATTATATTCCATATAATAATACAATATAACTTTTCCATACTCATAATCCTTTAAGAACATCATATATACAAGACAAGACTAAAATCTTTTGTATATTTTAAATATTCTGGTAGTCATAATTATTCTTTGAAACAATTTTAATATATAAAGAGTGTCTTAAATACATATTCTATCTGATAGAATATGTAAAATTATAACATATACATATTTACATTTTGATATGCTGTTCAATATTAGACAAATGAAATTCACTCAGATATTATTCCATCTTGGGATCATCTTATCATTTAAAATAAAATCCCAAAACTATATTTATTTTAAGTTGCTATAACGATTTATAATGAAAAAAAAGTAATAATGTAATTTTCGGTTTCTTCACACACTGTTTTGTTTGACTGGTCGCCAGAGCACGTGTTGCAACAAGGGAAACCACTTAAAGATTCTATTATGAACGTCACACGATACTTGGAGGATCCGGGCTAACCGCCTTTTTATTACAAACAATTACACTTTCCCACATAAATAAGCTCCTAGGGTTTGCTACATAATTTGTATTAATTACATTTTCTTCTTTAAAAAACTGAAAATAGTAACTATATTATGTTTACTAATATTATAAATGCGTGTATGAATTTTTGTTACTCTTTTCATGGAAACACTACTGAACGGATTTTAATGAAATTTTGTATAAATGTAGCTCATATAATTTATATCAATTCCGTGATATTATAGTAATATCCTAATATTGTCTGCAGAGGTACTGAAGTCATTATAAAATATTGATTTAAAATTAATATTATTATTATAATATCCATAAATGTACGTTACTTGAGGTGCATTTAAATTAATGATTCAAAAAGACATTTTCTTTTTCATTCTTTTTTCATTTTCATTCTTTTAAGGCATGGCTGAACAAAATGCCTATCAAGTTTATGTGTATGAAGTACTCACTACCATTAAATTTCATTTTTAGATTAATTTTCTTTAAAGAATAGAAAAACGCATGCGCAATCAAAGCCGTCTTATAAACGACATCAACGCGCGCATGATAATTTTTCGGAGGTCGTAGTTTAGGGGCCATCATAAAACTTTCCCTAATGGCATAAGGTAAATAGAACCCTTTTATAGCAGGATGAGGTTTAAAGATATATTTTCTCTATAAACAAGAATGGATTGAAGTAAGTATAAAGAAAGCAATTTTGCTCCATTCTAATTAGATAACAATTAAACACAGGTGATTAAAGATTAATAGTCAAAAAGTCTAATCAATCTATTAATATTGGTTATAACTGTAATTAACCAAATTTAATAAATAGAAGTAATTTATACACTTAACAAAACACATTAGTTAGTGTCTTCATCATCAGACTGCCTCCAAACTACCAATTTATAGTCATCTCATCAAACAATATAGATAATTAAGCATCTACCTACTTGTAATATATTTTAAGGTTTCCTTAAGATATCAAAAAGAAGTAATTTAAACTTGATTATATTCTATATTATTTACAAGTGAAGAATATTGTAATTACAATACAAAATAGTTTACCGTATCAATTAGCCAACTTGGTTTCTCACATAATTGTTACAGATAATTATAAAATTACTCGCAACAGAGAGGCTATCTATCATGTAAGATGTCACACAAAGAGTATGACGCTTAGCCTTAGGTAATAGCAAAATGTATGCATTATCGATAGCGATTAGACAGTTGAGGCTTAAAGGCTAATAATAGATTTAGAATAACTTCATGCGCTAGGCAGGTGTTGCTGATTTATTCCAACATACAAAGTGAAAAATAAAACTTCTATTAAGTACTTATACATCTTCACTGGCAAGGCCTGTGCCTCGCTTCAGTAAGCTGGATGGATTGACGCCATATGGCGATGCACATGCCCTGCTCGTGCCCTCGCCTAAAATTGCAGGTTGCTGCAATTGGTTTCATTGAATTAAAGCGAATTTTATAGGGTCACTGTATACACATATTTATAAAGAAAAAATCCAAAAATTAAAAACCTCCTGCTACATAAGAAACAACAACTTACATTTTTGGATATTAATTGTCTCGAATTTGAAACTATTCTTACTTTTAAATATTGTTAACTATTTATTCCATAAATAAATAATTATATTTATACTTATATAGTTTGGAAATTGATTTACATGTTTTTGTTTATCATTTTTATATTCTAAAGATTATTTGAAACACAGTAACTCCAATGACTGACTTGACAGTTTAAATTTTAATTTCATATTCATACAGGGATATTATAAAAACTACTAAGATATTATATTTATAAAATATATAAATTTATATAGAACACTATTCATTAATTTGAATAATCAAATTATGTGTACGTACTTCTATTACGAACTAAATAAATAATTAATGATTTCAATATACCAGAGGTACCATTGATCAGTTTAAAAGTTATCGCATAATTTCTAATTAACTCCCCTATACTGTAAAACTATTCTGATAGACGACAATGAGATGATGAGAAGCGCAACAAATCGTCCCAGTCGTGTATTCTAGCAATTGGATCATATTGTTTTAGATTGTGGCAATATGTTGGAGGTGGGCCGTTATCTGATGAAATATGTCCGTTATGATTGGCAAACAAACAGTATGGCGCGTCGCCATATGACGCGGCACGTGCGCTCGCGCATCGCGCGCTTTGCTCACTCAGGGATGAAACTATAGACATGGTAAAATTTGTATGTGAAAAAAAATTGTACCAAATTTTGCTTTACTTTAAATAACAATGTACTATCTGTATTGTAGGCGTTGAGTGTAAAAATAGAAATTCTGGAAATGATAATGTTAGCAAAACGTAATTGTCAGTTTTCCTTCGTGTTATACAAGCATGCCTGGTATTTCAGTAACAACAAATTAAAGAGTCGACTAATGACTAGATATTATCAAGAAAATGCAATAGACAAAGAATTAATTTATTTGGGTTTTGGGTAACAAAGTACATGTAAAATTGCCAATTGGGTCTTTTATAAATATAGTAAGTCTATGGTGAGAGAAGCCTGTGTGAGCGCGCCTCCCATACGTCAACAAATTGAGCAAAACGCTTGTTAATCATTTTTCGGTTGATGGAGTTCATTGTACGACCCTTCACGGGTTATTTTGATATTAATCAAGACAAATTGTATAGGTGCAAAAGTTATCTATTGTTGTTTTTATTACCAATCTAGTTAGTTTCAATTCGCGATATTATTAATTTCGATATAGCGAAGGAATATAATTTAAATTATATAAAATCGATATAAAGTCACCGTAAGTTACAGGCCCGTATCATCATACTAGCGTGACATCGACCCTACAAACAGTTGACATTGAACTCTGCATTAATACAGGCGAATGTGGCAATGTGGTGCCTTCTAAACTCAATATTTTAGTATTGTACTCAAATCTTAGATTATTTTTTAAAGATAGACTATTATTTTATAGGAGAGTTGTAAGGTTTCACTATTAATTTTAATGTCTCTTATTTAACTAATAATTAACAAATCTCTTATGTCTCTTATTTAACTAATAATTAACAAATCTCTTATGTCTCTTATTTCACTAATAATTAACAAATATTATATCAACAAAATTAAATTATATTGCTTTAATAGTCTATTTAAAACTACAAAATTTAAATTGGCTAGTTAGACGTTTTGTTCAAGATAAGCCATTTAATATAGACAAATAATTAAGCTATCTTATACGCTGAAATCACTCTATACTGTAATTCAAAAATCATTCTTAGTAAAAGTTCTATAAAAGAGAATATTCCTTTCTGTCAAGTCGTACAATAAATTATCTGTGAATTTTGAAAAAGAGATGATTAAAACCATTTGTGTTTCTTATCCTCCACTCGGTCTGCGGTGAGCAAAGTGACGCGGGCGACCCGCATGCGGCGCGCGGTGATTTGCATGCGGCAGCCGCGGACGTCTGACGATACGATGACAGCACCGATAATTTTTAATATATTGCCGCTATTTATATACATATATTTAATTTTAAACCAAAACCTGAGATTCTGAATATTAGATACAAAAAAGAGCTTTAAATTGCCGCCGTATAATTAAAAGTAAATAAACTTTTTATCATAATAAAACATTCCGACCAATTTTAATAATGATAATAATATTATTGAAGTCCACGTTTTAGTTAATTCAAGTCTAAACCAATAATCCTGAAAAATTTAAACATAAGAAGCTGTCAAACGTATATATAATATACCCTAAATGTCTTTAGATGTCTACCAATTCTATAAATAATGAATGATAAAATTTCAATTAATCGGACATTGTAATCACTTATTTTTATTTTTTGAACAATATATCTGTCAACCTGACAGAAACAACAGGGGAAAAAGGCAGATAAAAAAACTAATATCAAGTTCACACAATTAAACACCCTCTTAAAACAGTTTATTGTCCAACCTCTATTGGAAATTGCAATTAAGATAAAATTTGTTCATTTAACAGTATAGTTTTCTACACGAAATTTCGCGCCAACGGAAATAATAAATCTAAGAGGGTCGAGGGAAAACATATCGAAATGCTTAAAGCGCGATAGAGACAATAAAACTAATAAATTCTACAGTTCCCATTATAAGAATTGTATATCTATTAATTGCACGGACGCACCTGGGTCGTGCAGGTGAGGTATACTTTTGGAGGTCTAATGCGGCGTTTTTGACATGGTCGCGATGAATCGTAGAATTGTGGCTAATGACTCATTGGTGGGTCACAAAGTAATTAACGCACAATTTAACTTGCAATGAATCTTGGACACTTAAGGGATATAATCAACGTTTGTATCTATTATGTATGCCAGCACCTAAACCAGACGTCGTGGTTTATCTATTAGAAATAATTTTTTATTTCTCTTGGATTTGAATATCATATATAATAATAAAGGAACAAAATAGTCATATAAATGTCACTAAGTACAAGTTTTAAATTAAAAAAAAATAATTATAAATTAATATAGGTTATAGAAATGGTTATTCATATATAATATAATTTATTAATAATAATAAAATAATTATATAAATTGTTACTAATGTTATTTATGCAATCCAGTATTTTGTATTAATTCTAGAGGGTAAATATTAAATATATAGTATAAGGGAGGACCTTGGTATTAAATTGTTGAGAAGGGACAGAAAGGTTACAGGTAATTCACTAGAATCGATGTTTGGAATATACAATGAAATAAAACAACTTTTACAACATTTATTTATCTATATTGTGGTATCACGTTATCTCTTTAGGGATTTAAGCACGCCAAGCTTTCATTCAAACGCGATCGCGAAAATGTTTACAATCTATTCAAAACTTTAACTTTATTATAAATGCACAGAAATGGAATTACATATAATCATTATTTAATGAGTTTCCCAATGAAGTACAATTGTGCGAGTACAATCAATTATTTAAAAAATGATACATGTTTACATAAACAACATCGTTATCAAAGAGGTTTTTTATATTATACAGGGAATACCACCTCGAATACTTGTGATCCTATTTGTTAATTAATGTAACAGTAACAACAGTTTAAAATATATACCTACTATAGGAGGTACATAAGATGGTATGGAATTTGAATTCCTGTATGAGATAGTCTCTTTATTGAGAAAAAATTTCGGACTCGTTCTTCTAACGGGTGCGTTATACAAATAAATTATATTGAGAAAGTTTATTCGTTCTGTAAATTGTTTTGTTGATACTCACGAGTAGACAATATAATAAAACCCTTCAAATGTTGAGCACTATAATGTATACGAGAACAAAGTTAGTCTCATTGTTATAAAATTAAAGATTGAAATTATAAACAGTATCAATATCAATTTATTAAAAATCTCCACACTAATAATCACTATAAAATCGATATATTTATTTGAGTAGTAAGTAGTAACATAATTTTTTTTAACAGATGTGAATGTATAATGTTATTTAGATTTATTTTAATTAGTTATTTCATTATGATTATGTGCAAAATAATTCCACTATATAAAGCATGTAGATGAGAATATAGAGAGATTAACTAAACATGATAGTTTAATTTTCAACTTTGAAATTTGCCAATATGTATGACGCGTATATTTTCAAAACCTTGCAATGGCGGCTATCCTAAGTCACATGAAATATTTTATCTTTCTACCCAAGATCGACTGCTCCGAATAGGAACAGACTTACTTAATCTAAAAATACTAAATAGTAATCAAGGTAACTAAAAAATTAGGTTTAACGCTTATCTCGATCATACCCTACGTCGAGGCGACACTTTTCCCCGACTTGGACCTATATTTCCAGTACTCACGAAGTTTCTATGTAGCTTCAAGATTTTTGTTTTTAATGAAATTAAAAACAGGAACAGTTTTTCGATAAATACCAACTCGGTTGAAGTTTTGAAACATACCCTTAGTCTGCCTGTTCGTTAGACGTAACAAGGTACAAATTATGTGAGAACATTAAACCGTTAATTAAAATAACGTACTAAAAATTAAAAATACACAACCAAGTTCGGTAAGTAAAAGTATATATGTTTTCGACAAGTTCGTTGCAATCAAGCTATGTGTATGATATATATTGGACATAATATAGAACCCCTTTAGGTTTATCGACATCTTTTTTAATTTTCTATACAAATGTGATTGTAATCGAACAAAAAATAAGGTACAACTTAAAAAATACGTAGACTGAAAACTAAACTGATACATATTTGTATTATACACGTTCTATAACAAATATACAGAAAACTCAGTATTATTTGAACTGAGTACATGAACTAAAGATAAATTAAGATATAATTATTTACATATTGGATTTTTATGATTTTAATTTTTATGATTTTAATTTTTTTAATACCGGGGCTATATAAAGCATTGTGAGTTTGATTGCGGCCCTTAGCAAAGGTTTTTAAATCCTCTATAATGCGACATTGTCGAATATGAAGCTTAATAATAATTCAAAATTATAAACAGTGCTTAAATATTGCAAAAATCTAAAAATTTAAAATAAAATTGTACGCTCTCTATTGGGATTAAAAAACAATAAGGACGGCTAATGTGAGTCAGGAGAGTAAGATGGTGAAGCAAATCTGAAATTTTATTATTAGTAATCTACACAGAAATGAATTTTATGCACACCCTAAAAAGTTTTTTAAGTCTATTAGAAGCTAGTTTCAAATATCATCAAGTCATAAAGAGTATCAATATTAAGTGAAACGAAGATGCAAGTGTCAATAGATTTCAAACGTAATCTGTATATCTAATCATTTACTACGTATGTACATTATCTATAGCGGTTCATATACATAACATTAATTATATAAAAATTATACAGGGTAACAACAAGAATAAAAAAAAATTGGAAGCAAATGTGAAAATGTTTCTCTAACTTCTTAATTAAAAATCGTAAAATTAATTTCGAATGTATTTCAGCCGATAAGTTGAAGGAAAAATCCTGTACTTCTGACAAAGCCTTAAAAATTACCAATTTTGTATTACCTGAACAGTAATATACATTCTAATGCCAAGACGATGACGTGTATGTTCTGACGTCGCCCTGTACGTTCATTATAACAATGTTATGTACTTTTTACATTGTCTATTTAAATTCCGATAACTCCAGCAACTAGCCTAATTGCTATGGCTTGTGATACAAGTTGATTCAATCCGTCTACCAGGTGTACCATTAAATTTACATTATATTTTGCAGATAGACCTGAATTATTAATCAAAATACCAGTTCTAGTCTAATGAGTGGTTGCTTTGTTTTAGCCAATTTTTTATTATATAGCTATTTGCATTATTTAAATGTCTTTTTGACCTTTACTAATCAAATCAAACCTTTAAAAATCGTGGGTAGGCCCATATTAGACTGTAGAAAATTTAGATTACATGAGAGTCACGGTGGAACGACAATAAAATTTATTACTAAACATGTATATTATCTACTACAAATGCGCAAATGCTAACTAGCATCGACCTAGTCCAAGTTGATCTTATCAAACTGAATTCAATTACGATGTAATACACGTCAGATCCTTGCGACAGAGATTTCTGTGGCATCCTTATTCTTTAAATATTGTAAACTATACAATGAAAAAATTTAGCACGATTGATATCGTTTAATAAAACTAAGCAACTAATAACCACCCTGTTTATTTCAGCTCGCCGTCGTGCACTAATACTATAACAATGACAAATTTGTATAATGGAAAAATATTTATCCTAATTTGCAAATCACAAATCTCGCTAAATCTAATTGTTTGAAATCTAGAATAAATGAGCTTCAATGACTACGATCAAGATTACTTTTGTTAAATAAAAATTACCCACGACTTCAAAAATACGTAAAATAGGAACTGGGTTTGTGAGGAGTGTAATAAATTCTTGGAGCGTTTGCTATATCAATCATAAAACTCTTGGACCTTTCAAATGTTAAGACGTCCGGCAATACTCGATAGGATGGCCGCGACAGAGAGTAGAATATGAGCAAACAATCAAATCTGATAATAATAGACAGCCACTGTCTCTACCATTTTTTCCACCACCAATTACAATATAGTCGATAACCTCACTGCACATCAAAAGTACAAAATATATTTTAGTTGCACACATATTTTTATAGATGAAAACACTCACGTTGTATTAATACTCAGCTTTTGACGATGTAGTATTTCAGTATGTGTGTATCGATGTGTAATGAAATATAGACCAAACGACGTATATTTATATATATTATACATTTTGCGTGTAATGAGTTTCTCGATGTGTTGAAAGGAACACTGCTACGTTACATAAAATTTTAAAATTAAACGAACATATGAGAACGTAAAAGATTCTTAGAAATAATACTTCAACCAGTCATAATATCAACTTGGTTTTCCAAGTTTTTCCTTTACCAAATTTTATGTTGTAGATACATTCTGTAGGTACCAATTAAAAATGTCCCTACAATTCAAATATCTTCAATCCCTGTTAAAAATATAACATTGTTCAATAAACGAAATTCACCTGTATATTAACCATCGTCAATAAGAGAATGAAATAATTGTACGACAATACTTCAATATGTATTGGAATGCCAATGCATATCATTGATAAAATGTCGTGTCTTTAATGAGCTGAATTAAACTAATGGTCACTGGGTATTGGAAAACCAATATTTCATATACATCCAGAACATATGTATAACATACAACATTAAGGTTATACACGTTAAATATAAGTATTCTTAATAAACATTATACAAGAGTTGTAATAGAAGTTTGTTTACTTATACGGCGTAAATCTAATTTATTCGGAGTTGCGTAAAAACACTCCCAAATATTTTATATAACGCCATATAAAACGAACGCTTACACGGCCGTGTAAGTAAATAAGCCTCCATACAAACTCAATTATAATATGGTATGTTATATTGTACTATTGGCATCAAATCAGCTGACTACATAAGGATTTGGATATATTGTATATACTTTAAGTTTATATATGAACAGCAGGCCCCATTATAATCAGCAAAAATAACAACTAATATCTATATAGATGTGTTCATTTGTGCACTAGCGATGTGAGCCGCCTCACTCCAGATTTGGATCCTTTCGATTTCTTGCTCTGTTCCTTAACTCCTCTGAAAGAAATAAAATAACACACATAATAGGTCTTTGATTGACGCTAAGGCAATAAAGTATAATTACATAAATAAATATTCATTAACAATTATATAAATGAAATCTAGCCTCTTTACTTTACGCCCATACAATACAGTTCTATTGCACACAATTACTGCTGTGGAGTAAAATTCATTACACCTTTGATTCGACAAGTAGATTAATATTTACTCAATTAAATTGTCACTCACATCATTACTTAAACTGTCAGTTCAAACAAAAAATAAAAGATAAAACCAGAAATAATTATCGTACAATTAATTGTAGGACTAATTAAAAAGTCTTAAATCGATTATTCTCAAGTTAACCTTAACCTTACACGAGTAAGATTATTGTGCAATATTATTGAATGCGTTTGGAACGCCTTGTCATGTGTGTAGCTTAGTTTTTCGTTATATTTATAATAAAAATTGTTTGACTTATTAACGAAATACATATATTATTTGCATTTAAGAGTAAGATTTTAAGGTTATTTTTTGTAAGTCTTGATTATTACACACATGAAAGAGCGACCTGTTCTTTATATGGAGTACCAAAAGCACTGAACTTGTGAAAATAAATTTAAATTAATTAAAGTTTATATTATACATTAGAGTTACAATAATGAATATAAATGAGTTGTAAAAAGTTGCATAATTAGTATCATCATACTATTATATATTATGGTTTTTAAACACAAGCCATGCAGTTTAAACACAATCATATAGCTACATAAACAAATCGAGACCAAAACATATAGCCGTACGTATTTAAACAAGTTTCAGAATTTTCGCATTAGTTCTAACCTTGAAATGCATGCTTCCGACCTCTGTTCAAATACGAAAATTTAAATTAATATCTTGGTTTTAATGTTAATTACTTATAGTTAGAACACATAACAATGAAACTATTGAGTTGTACTTTCATTGTTATAGTAAGAGTAAAAAAAAATCAATATTTTATTTCATAAATTTACGTATGCTCGATGTGATTAATATATCGCCAGTTTATTATATAAGGATTAAAAATTGCATATCTAATAGCATCAAATATTTTATTTAAATACACCAAAATATTTGACATGAAAATTATCTTACAGGTAACGTGTAAGGTCCTCGATGTCCACAAGCATGGAGTCCTGGCCCATATGCAATTCGTCGCGCGCCATCAACAACTTGACTAGAGCATCGTTCAGACATTCTATCTGAGAGTGAAGCTCATTCACTATCACCTGAAACAGTAAAAAAATATAAATTAATTCTCTTGGATATGAACAAAGAAATTATTTTTTTTTAAATTACAGAGCTAGTAAATAATAGGTAAATTAGAGAATAATTATTAGAGTCAACACTACCAATAGGACGACGTCAGGTTTACGAAGTAAAAAAAAACATACAAAATGTGTAATGAGCAAGAAATGGTTTCTGTACTTGTATTCAATTTCTTAACTGAGTTGGCAGAAAAAACAATGGTCATTGTTGTGAAGATACGAGCGAGCGTGACTCGGTGAAGTTAATCGTAAAGAAACAACACAAGGTCATGCAATAACGCAATAATGTTACGACTTACGACTACATTTGAAATATTACTGTTTCTATTTACTCGAACTGAATAATATTCAATTACACACCAAAAATATAACCTTAAATTAAATTCAATTTTAAAACCTTACAAACGGATTTCTTTTCAACCAGTTTCATTTAAACAATTATATAAAATGAGATGATTTCCTGATTATACCCTATATTTTATGAAAGTTCTCTAAGGATATTCTTTGATACAGCAAATAGTAAATCAATTACATTACAATAAAGTAATCCTAGATCGTATTTGTAAAAATAAAGCTAAATCGACTTCTTTTATGGAAAGTTATATTAACGTAAAACCAAATAAAACAGATTTTAGATGGCATATAATAACCGATGTCTACGATCTTTTGCTTTACGTCGAAAAAAAATATACATTACAAATGCTCTATACTGTCTCACGCTCAACGTGAAAGGTGTATCGTGAAAACAATACCTGCAACTGCGCTATGTTCATATCTGTAAGAATCTGGCGGGAAACACGGCGGCGATCAGGTGCAAGCGGAACGTTTGCCTTCTCCATGCTACGTCTCAACATCTCCGTCACAGGCGACACTGGTCGGCTGCGACGCTCATGCTGAAATAAAACGCAAAATTATAAGGAATAAACCCTTTCTTCTTCAACTTAACCAACGATCTAAGAGAGTTATCACTTTAGTAATCTACATATATCTGAATTTACGTATGTCCTTAGTTCATGTACCTCAGTGTATATATCAAACAAATAGTTAATAGTGTATTAAGTAGCACAGCCATTTATTAACAATCAAAATATAACATGTTATAAACTTTCTCTCTATCTATGCTTCTCAAAAGCAACTCTTTATTAATGAAACTCTAGTAACCTTATAAATTTGGACCTTAAGACAAAAAGTTACCTCCATTTGTATACGAGCCAATTCCTTTGCTTGTGCCAAGGCAATTCTAGCTTCTGTTTGTAAGGTGGCTTGCAGCGCATAGAAATCGGACTCCTTTAGCTCAATGTGATTTAGAGATTGTGTTGATCGAGACTTTGATGATTTTGATATTAAAGATGCTGGATATAACTTAAAACCTGAATATAGTAATTAAAAACTACTTGTAAAAAGATTTATCTATTTTTTTAAATGATACTAAATAATCTTCATCCACACAATACTATGAGAAATCCTTTATAATCCCAAACATGACCAACACCAATGATATTATTATAATAAAATGGCTTATTGACAAATTGTAGATATACATCCCTTTAATGGAAACAATGATTTGTTACTTAAAACTTTTATGTACACAATTATCACAAGGTTATTTTGCTTACCACTTTGAACAGTATTCATTTTATCCTGCCTGGTAAGGTTGACAGAAAGAGGTCTTGTCTGATATGGATGGTTATAACTACTTTTGCTGAATATACTTGAACGAGATAAGCTTTTACCATTGTTACTAAAACTTCTTTCCATATCTGATGATTGAGACTCATTGTCAGAAGCTGTTTCATTCATGAAACAAATTTGTAAATTCTTCCCTGTAGAGGCAACACACAAGCACAATTAGCCGGAAATATTCACAAATGCAAATGCCACCAAGCCTTATGTTAAAACAGGAACTGGTTAAAGAAAACCATGATACAAATGGGGAAGAAGGCTAACTATAATTCACCTTTAGTAAGCCTTATTTATTATTTACTGTGTAATCAATTAGGACAAGTTGGCTTACAAGAAACTCAATACATAATCAACCTTTACCCATACATATAAATACTACTAGTTTTCCAGAAAACATAAAGTTCTGTATATATTAGACACTTCATAACATACCATTTTGTAAACGAGAATGTAAACTTGGTTTCTTTCCTGGGCGATCTGTATGACCAAGGCTATAGTATTCGTCTGAATCTACACCCATGGCTAACCTTTTTCTGATTTCTTCTCTGTCATTACGTTTCTGAAATTTTAAATATTTAAATTATAATATAATTTAGATAGACAAAATATTGAATTATAAACTAAATATAACAATGTAAATTTACATTTTTATCATATGGTTCATGGTCAGCTATTGTTACAATTTTTGTAAATTTGTCCAATATGTTAGGGTTATTATCTGTGATTACAGACCATTCAATTTCTGTTTCACTATAGTCTCCTCCACTTACAACCCTAGGACTTAATGCTGTGTTATCAAGATAATTAATAGTCACTTTACGTTCGGGTGATTTACTTATTTTTGACTTAAATATGTGCAATTTACGCTTTAACCCAGGTTTTTCCTCCTTGTCAGACGCTTCAACAGATGATTTACTAAACTTTCTTTTAATGTTAGTAATTAAACTCTCAAACATCTTAAAACTATTCAGTCTTCGTTACTTTTTGGCAAAAATGGCACGATTTTGTATTTATAAAGGTAACTTTAGTTTCTATAATATGTACATTCTAAATTTCGTATTTAAACTAGGTATTACAGTAAATACAATTTTAACAACTAAATAATGTCAATCCTGTCATAATTGATATTTGACATTTAGGGCAAGGACAAGAGTGTTCTATTTTTTTTTTGTTCCATTTCCATTTGTGGTCTTTGGTACGCAATCACTTTATGGCCGTCATTTACTAAGAATTTTCAAACACAATTTTTCATATTTAATTTTAAAAAGTAATAACTTACAAGGCAGCATATATTGTCAACGGATTCATGATTATCGTATGTAATCGTATATAAATCTAGAAGAAACCTGGTATCCTTTTTATAATGCCTTTGTTCTGGATTAAAATACGGCAATGATGCCATCACAACTAAGTTAAAGTCACGTTATAAAAACAAAGATACACAAAACAAGCGTCCACCCGCCTACTGTATTCTCGACTTATGGAAATGAGTTGGAACTTGAAACAGGAAAGAATACGTAGGTAGGCACAACAAGTACGGTATGCACGGTGCACCGCTGAATCATACTTAGAAAGGCATCGCGGCACTTGTGCCTCAACTTTGATTGGTAATTTTATAACAGTTATTTTAATGGAAAACAGCTATATGTATATTATAATTCTATATCAAACGTGATTTGCATGAGCATTTGCTTGTGTAGATATACCGTTGTTTTATACAGCATACCCATAAATTAAGGCAGTACCAAAAGTTGTGTAGTCTTAATAATATTAGAAACAAACGCTACTTACACGTCTTTCTGCGTCTTTAGCTGCTTTTATATAATTTTCTATAGTATCAATATCTAATTTTGGTAGAGCTGTTTCAATATTATAAACATCGAAGCTCTCTGAAAAAATAATTACGTTACATTTTTAGCATAATGACTAATAATTTAATATATAAATTAAATTATTAGTCATTTTTCATTAATAAATTGGAAAGACAACGTAACATGAACTATTTTACGGACCTTAAATAAAATGAGAAATTAATTGTAAAAAAATGTTGATATATTTATGTAGCTACTCGTATATTTATTTAGGTTGGATATTATTTTATAACTTACCACACTCACTGTCAACTATATTAATATTATCTTGCGGGACGGACGTATTAAATTGAGCCTTACATTTGGAAGGATCTTTTATTTCACTGAAACAACAGATTATTACACTGAGCATCTACATATTAGAACTTATTACACAAAATACATTTCACCCGTACCTCATTTTCAACTGCTGTCTTACAAAGTGTTTTTAAAATAATATAAATATTTTCTACTCTTAACTTTTAACAAAATTATTGTACAAGATATACAACCTCAGAACACATGATTAAGGTTCCTAAACATTATAATAGTTTATATGGAGTGAGTCAAGTCTATTTAAAACTTATGCGGTAATAGGCGCAGAGTATGACGAAAGCGCAATGTATTGAAAATATTTTAGGTAAACGATGACATCAAACAAATTTCTGATAGATTAGTATCAAACTACATAATGCCAGAACATTTTTTTAGAAATGCGATATGTATTTTGCTTATATCATAACCGGTAAAGCAACATTAAGGTCGGTGTTATGATATAATATATGTATAGGCCAAATGTATCTATGGTCCTAATATATAATCTACAGTTATCTTTACTTCATTCATTAATATTAATATTATTTAGGTTTTATAAATACTTACTTTTGAGCCTTATCTGAAGTTTTAGTCAAGACGCGATGGTAATTGCTGTTTTTGATTTGTCTATCACTTTCATGATGGCTTTTGTTATGTAAGTCTTTATTTTTACACATATTAGACGACTTTGTCAATAACCTATTAGAATTACCATCTGTTACTATAGGCCTTTCTTTCCATAGTTTGTCTCGCTCACGCATTTCATTTAATTTTGGTATAATTTTCCTCAATTCCGTGCTCAATTGTTTAATAGTGCTTTCTACATTGTTACTCATTTTTTCTGTGTCGTATTCCTCTTCATTTACATTAATTTCTTCTTTACCATCAGATAATACCGCGTCTGTTATTTGATCTTTATTATTATCAAGCAACAAAAACGTAGGCCTGCTTAAATTTATTTCCATTCTTACATTTTGTTCATTCTTTTCATTCGCATTAATAGTTTTTTCTTCATTCTCTTCTCCGATTGTATCTATAGTCGAGATAACGCTTATATCATCACAATAATCGCTCTTTACAAGTTTTTTAATTACATGGTTTACAACTTCGCTAATATTATTTATTGTTGTCTCAATTGGTTTCTCAAAGTTATCTTTAATATCCTTCCGAAGCTCTTCTAAATCATCTTGAATGTTAATATTGTAATTCAATAACTGTTTTATTTCATCTTCAACTTCTTTGTTAAAATCTCCAATGATATCCTTTGTATCAAAATTATTCTCTATATCAGTACTAAACGAAGTAATATCGCAATTTATTATATCATCATTATTGTTGTTAGTGGAAATTGTTTTAAGTAAATCTGGTATATCATTTTGCGTAATTCTTTCTGTATTGATGTCAACTGCATAATTAATTTTTAAGGATTTTTCATGATGGTAAGCGTGAGGTTCGCATTTATTATTGTTGAGCTCTGTATAATTATCATTGGTATCTCCATTAAGCTCAAAGTCTATTATATCTGTTTCAATATCATCATCAGTCATTTCATTATCTGAATGATAAAAGTTTTCTATATTTGAAGAATACTCCTGAAAAATTATTATTCAAATTTTATCCCTAATCTCAATAGACTGTATATATAGAATACAAAAAGCACAAATTTAAACCGGTTTTTAGATAAGTACTTAATAATAGTAGTCAAGGAATGCTAAACCTGTAGTGTGTGTGCTAAATGTTGAAAACCTGGATAGTTTGGATTTACAATGCCCCTGGGTACTGGATGGACACTGTCTTCCGACATTTCTTCTGTATCTGATTGGTCAAAAAATGGACGTTCTTCATCAACAGGTGTGATATTATTTGATTCATTTGTGTTTCCTATAATAATAAACAGTAAAATTAAGATAACGAAATGCAAAGTCAAATGTTTCTGTGGTTAAATATAGGTACCTACCTATAAAAATTGTAGTATCCAAACCGCTTGTCAATTGGTCTTCTACACTATTATCTGGTTTTAAATATTCACTATTCAGTTTATATTGCCGATTACAAACTGCTGTCACAATGGGAGTATCGGAGTTCTGGTAGTTTGTATTAAATACTAAACTATCAATAATATTTTTATTCAGTTGTATGGTGTTGTATATATGATAGTTGTCCACTTTAGTGTCTGAAGATTCTGTTTTCGAATTGTCTTTTGAGACTCCAAATGATGACGTTTTGCTTTTGTTTAAAGTTGCTAAATTTCCATTATCGATACTATTGTCGATCTTCATGATAACCTGAAGAAGATTGATGAAACCTTATTATGTCATAGCATAAAATACGGTGGAGATAATCGCTGACAACAGCTTAAAAAGATTAGCCCACCAAAGTCTAGTAGGTCGATTAAGTATTATTATTTTTGACTAGGTACATTAAATCATATATACACCAAAATTATGAAATGCTTACGAGACTTACAGAATAAAGTGAGAGCATGTTTACAATTTAAATCCGCTTTCTGACTAAATTTCCATAAATACGCAATTATTTAAATAACTGGACGTTTTCTTTTGGCAAGATTATTATTAATGTTAGATATTTATGAATATTACACATTGTATCTGGTACACAATATGATTAAATTATCAATGTCGCTTTAATTAAGATTTACTTAGCTTAATAAATATTCATGCTACTTTATATTGATATAACATCTAGGGTAACTTTAAAACCAATTAAAATACTATATTGTAACGATCATAAATAATTTCTCACATCTTAGTTTTTATTTTTTTATTTCATTACTATTATTCAATAATAACATTTATAAGCAAGTAAACGTTAATCAGTAAACATGTAGTAAATATAAGAACACCACTTCTTCCAGCTTCTTCTTTCGTTTTGCAAGCACCGTCATTTATATAGGCATAAGAGGTCAAATCATATTCATTTAGGGAGAGATACCCATTGCTGTCAATAGATTTTTTGACAGACAATCTCAATTAAGTTTTGCGATTGAGGTTTTTTTTTTTTACAGGAGGGCAAAAGAAGACACAGGTCACCTGGTGTTAAGTTTTGACTGAAATGACGGAACTTATATTTTATTATGAGGTCCTACCCCACATTGAATACTCGAAATATGAGTATTTTTTGCCGCTCGTACCCAAAGTACCGATTTCTTCTTCTTTACGGACTGCTAGGCCACAAGAAATCGTTTTTGTAATAGAAGTAAGCACTATATTGAATTTTGATTTATATTTTATCTACGCATTACTTTCACATTTTCAGTGCATTTTACAAGGAATTTGCAGATTACCATTACAATTTGATAGAGTTATGTCGTTTTGAAAATTGGTGCCGAAAGAATTCCATACGAAAGTTTTTTTTTTCATATCATAAAATACACCCGTGGGATTCTCCAATACTAGATTTAAGAGCATAACAGAATGGCAGTTGACCTATTTCTACTTTAAGTATTTCAAAATGCTGAAGAAAACCTATCTAGAGGTAACTACTAACTATTAGCGCAGTATACATTTCATGGCTGTCCTTGTATCACTCGAATGGAATTACAATATTTTCTGTCTAATATTTAAGGGAACGGAAAATGTGTTAATAAAATAATACAGTTTATAATTGCTCTGTCTACTTCTGTAGTTCCTACAAACACGTATACGACGATGACACAATAATGACCGCATTAGGTTTTTAATAATGCTTGTATGTATAGTTACAAGATGTTTACGTTCCTACTTTCAAATGTTAAATATACATCACAATCTAGTCAGCAAACATGGCAAGATGCCAACTATTATATTTTTCACCATTAGCTGTATAACTTATTTTTTTATAGTGTATGCAATTTCTTTAACATATATAAACATTATAATAAATTAATTTAATCCATGGCTTACCAGTATACGCACTAAAAAAGAACAGGAATTTCGTGTCATTAAAATTAGGTTACAAATTGTCTAAGAAACGTCTATTAAAAGCGAATAAGAGTGGATCAATAGCTCTTCGTGACATCCAGCCCCTTGATCTACTACCAGTGTTCTTGTTTTCACGTAGATAGACAACTAACTACATTTTCCATTGAAACATGTACCATATAAAGAAACTCAGATTTTTATATTAATTAAAATCGCATATGGAGTACACTGCTAGTTGAAAAAAATCTTATACAAAGAAATTTCCTGCGAAGCATTTATAACAACAGTTATTTAACTTACTGGTAGTAACTACTGCCAAATAAAAATAAAACAAGAGCTCCGTAATAGCGATACGCAGTAATCGATAGTCGGTTTATACTATAGGGTATATATACATTTAGAGGCTTGCCGTCAGTCTTGTGTCCCGTGAGTATTATAAACTATGAAAATAAATATTTTCGATATTAGTCCTAAAACATTATGAATGCTCAGATTCCTTTCCACAGAATTTTTACAAATATACATATACTATAGCAATATACATGTGATTAATAATGTATATATCTACACAAATAGCCCTTTAGATTTGGTATTTAAAAAAAAAAACAATTATCCCATTGTACCTTTTTACTGTAGGTAATTAACAAGCAGCAGAAACTTAATTGCCTCTCTAATCAAAAATACTCCTTAAAATCTAGTGACACGTGAGCCACCGAGTTACTAAACAGGTAAGTTATCTACTATATAGTTTATCACGTAGTATAATATATTTTAAGTGTGTGTTTATATTTATGAAGTAAAGCATTATTAGGCGCTAACAGACGACAAGTGAATGACATGACCCGACGCGCCCTCGCCCTTCGCCTCTCAAACTTAATGGCCACTACAATGATGGATAACACAAAGTACTTACAATGACCGCGTTAAACCATTTTCTTTTATATCTAGTAATTTTTAACACAGTAAATTTCTTTGTTATGCAAAACAATTTAAATAAATTTTCGTCTGTAAAATTGTATTTTTTAAGAATATTTCACGAGTGTTAAATATTTTGTTCAACGATAAATAGCTTTTATCTCTACAGTTAACTAAATGAGGTCTAAAAAAGAAACTGTAAAATTATATGAGATACTTATTTAAAGTATTTGTACATCTTTTTTATTTAAAGGAGCGTAAACAAATGTAAGGCTCATTAATTATCTTCCTGATATTTTAGGTAACGCATACATTACATGTATGTATAAGTTACATGTAACGTTTTCCTAAAATATAAGTGTTTTTTTATATATAAATATGTTACACAGCAATGGATAAACAAAAACGCTGAGTGTCATAACAAAAGATCGTCATACAATAGGCACAAAAAAGCCTAACGAGTCACATGTACAAATTCAAAAGTACCGGCTTGTTATTATTATGAATCTTCTGAAGAAAAGAATAAATTTTTAGGGCCCATTAAAAACATTTTATTTACTTTTATTACATTCGTTGAAACTGGTAATATATCTATAAAAAGACATATTTTACTGGATGAATTTTCTATATTACTTATTTAAATTACAGCAACTAGGCTGCCCTGAGTGTTCTTTTTGTGAAAACGTGCTTCAATTCAGTTAACTAATGTACGGGACGGCACCTAAATTGCTACGACTGCAGAAACACGTTCTTACCTAGATGCTTTAAAATCATACGAAAGTAGGTTATCTACGAGTTGAGTTACATTAGGTGTTTAAAGAAAAAATATACACGTGTCATGTGTAAATGGATAACACTATTTTGTTGCCCGTTTTATTATTCATTATTGTCCGGAAAAGGAGAAATTAAGAAAATTGAAGGAAACATTAAAAATCATGAAAAAAATTAACGTTAACTTAAATGTCACATGATTGTCAGTTCTTTGACATAGTTTTTATTAATTATACTTATTCGAATTGAATATTCAAAGAACAGGCCAACGTCTGTAAGGTCTGCTAATATACTCCTATATACAAAAATGTCGAGAGACCATCACTGGTATGGTCCCTTGCGAGCTATATATCAATAATAATATTTTAACATTATATTACATTGTATCTCATATAAAAATGTGTTTAATAATGACAATCTAAAATAAACTTACTCAATTAATAAATACTTTTTAAAATTACAAATAACATAAACCAAATAGCCCATTAGGACCTTAAAGGAGCTGAAGCGCGTCGGCATTTTCCACCCTTAGTTTATATTTAATCTTCTGAATTAGTCGTAAATATTTACGCAAGTACTGGTGTTATTAAAAAAATATCTTAATACAAAACAATAAATTAACACGATACCGTTATAATAAGCAATTATATTCTAAGGTTGATAATAAATAGGGAATCGCATAAAATGTTTTCTTGAACTAATTTCACAAAATGTGAGTGCTTACTTATTTGTACTCAAAAAACATTTATACAAATATAATAGAACAGTAGTAACCTTATGTTCAATTATAATATCAAGAAATGCTTGGCGAGAGGTTAAAAATGACGTTAAAACACAAAAATCTTTTCTTTTTTTTTGTAATGCATAAATTACATAATTGTCAACTAAAAATAATTGACGAAATCAACAAGGACTAGAGCGTAGCCTCGGTTAAAAGCTAGTGAATACTATTAATATATTTAGTTAAATATCGCTTCACGTCTAAACAATTAGCTATTTCTTACTGGCAGCAGAGGTAGGTGTATAACTCTCAAGCTTTAATAAGTATAGAGACATTTTTACTGCATCTCTTGACTATTAGTTTAGAATGAAATGAAATGATTTACCCGGATATTTTAAGCCACCCAGAAAACTGTTATATACCTACATTACGTAGATTTCAAGGCATACCTAGCTTAGTTATTAAGATCACTGCTAAATATGTGATATTTCAACTGAATGATTGGCTATGACACTAAGAACAAATGCAGTGTGAAGGTTGCAGTGAACACTTTGCAATTATATACAACGTCATCTTTAAAAAGAGCGCAGTTTATTCTTACTATTTATTATTGAATATTATTTTGAAAACCATACCTGTAAAGGGCGCCATCCTGACCATAGCCTAACGCAGTTACTGAATAATGAATGCACCGGACAAGTTTATTTTTTAAAATGTCCTCGAACACTAGGGATCGATGCAGCATCGACACGTAGTTTGTAGTTCCAAGCAAACCGATTGTACTTCGGTACTTAAAAGGTTTACGTCACTCGGATTAATGAGGTTATTGTGAGAAATAGTGAAGTGATGTGCGACGTGCACCCCGCCCGCCTTTCACTGCAAAATGATCGCGTGGCCCGCCCGCCTCCGTTGCCGCGAGCGTCGCGCCGACGTAAGACTGCAAGTCTTGGGCGGCTTTCTCTTTACTTTGACATAAATGATATACACGTATTGACATTTTTCAATCTGCATAAACTTAATATTAACTTGATTTTTGTTAAACATATGTAGTTTGTAGAAAATCTTACATTGTTTAGATATGGGTGTGAAACAATTTTTTAAGACCTTTAACTTGATCTTAATATTAATTTATTAAATATTAGGCTATATGTATTTAGTAATGTTTTAGCGCAAAACATGTCAAATCAGTTGAATGGAGACATCTATAATATAGCGGTTATTCACCGGAACTAAGTGAATTTTTGCAGAGTTTAAATAAGGAAATCGTTTCGTGAAAAGATGTCGCTTCGTACTGTTCTAATTTGACTTAGTTTGAGGTTCAAATATTCAACCCTCCGACAGATGGCGCATTGTAACAAAACTTAGAGCACGTAACAAGTTTTGAAAGAACTTCACTATTCTTAATATAAAGAATAAATATAAAGTTATTGACTCTTTATTTTCATTCGTAAAATATGCAAATGGTTTACAGGTATAATTTAATTTTTACTCCTAATTATAGTACTACAATCGAGTTAAAAATCTATTCATGAAAATATATCAGAACGATATTTTGTTAAGAATAGAAGAAATTCTGTAAGATTAATTTAAAGAAACACAAGTGTGAAGCGTGAACTCTTTATAGGAGATAAAAATACAACAATAAAACGAACTATGAAATTTTCAAGGCTGCTATATGCTTATAGCAACGGCCACTTGACCGTGTTGACAATCTATCTACCTATATGCAATAATTGGGTCGCGATCCCATCTTGTCACAATGTACTAATTTGTTATTTCACTAATATTTGGTGAAGCTATTTATAAATTATTTAATAATCGAAACAAAACTTCTATTTTTTTTTTTTGAAGAAATTTAATTTCGACTTCAAACATAAAGTACTTTTATCGCAATAGTATTACATTGAACTGACTGCTCACTTAGTTAGGAGACTAAAATAGCCAATAGCATAAATAATCATGAAGACTCATGTTATACACATTCAAGCTACTCTACAAGTTATAGGCGTATACGAGTAATGTTAGATTTTTAGTACACAGTTTGCACCTGCGGCTGCAATAGCGACCCCGTCTCTCAAGATTATGTTTGTGATATATTCTGTCAAAGATTTCATTTAAATTCATAGAATGAAAGGGGTTATAGGGAGCAAATTCCGAAGATCCACAAACCTCCTTTTTAACGTGATACCTAAGCGATGCGAGTATTATCTACCATGAGTGTCAACTACCAACATAGCTACAACTAAACATAGACTAGTCTTGGGGTCGGCATGAGATAATCCAATTACTATTAAGTTACTCCCTTGTTAGGTTACAAGAAAGTAAGTACTTCTTGTTCTATCCTTATATTACTTAAATTCCTTCTTGCAAGCATTTTTTTAAAAAGCATTGATAACTATTCTTTAATGCATCTTTAAATTATGTTTCTTAAATTGTATTTCATATAAAACAAATAACCGAAAATCTTAGTATAATATGCTTTTAAAGTTACAATAATTTCTAAACTATAATCCAAAACGATACAATGTTCCTCTTCGTCATTGCAATCAATGAGACAGTCATAGGACAGAGATAGGACATTAAAACGCACTTCGGTATATCGATTCTTAAAGTTTAGTCTCAGAATATCTCTCAAAGCTCAGTTATATCAGATCTACCAGTTACTTTCAAATTAGTCTGTCATGATTACGTAAAAATACGCAAGATCGATATAAAAAATTAATATTTAAGATGTAGGTCAGCTGTTAATTTGAATTACAGTACTAAGTACAAAAAAAAAACAGCTACATTGTCCGTGAAGTCGTACCGTATTCATCATAAACTAGAGTCACCGACCCGATTCGGCTTCAACCGGGATCGATTAATGTAGGTACGTCGTTTTCGTTAAAACTTTAAACGTTTATATCGTACACAACACTAATTATCCTACACGATAAGACAGGTGGGGTTATAGAGTGAATATTATAAATTTACATTCTTCAATTCTACGTACCTCGCGGTAATTTGACGAAAAATTTATCGATAAAAGTATTTTGAGTTTGTCCTGAACTTTCAATTAAGATATCTATATTGTCGTTGTATGATATAAAAGATCCAGGTTGAAGCTCATTTGATAGAAGGATGAACCAGCTTCTTTCTAATATATGTGTACAACAGATATTAATTACTTTCACCTTTTCAACAAATTAATCAATAACTATTTCGGGTATACCTACATTATGAATTTTACTTTATACTCATATAATCCTCCACATTTATATAAGCCCATATAGAATCTTAGGTATATTCGCAGCTCTAATACATTGGTTATCTACAGATACAGAAACAGTTTAGAAGGTGATTCATTTTTAATAGTATAGCTACAAAGCTATTATATAGTACTAGTCAATTCTAGCTAATTTTGTCTTTAAATCTTTATTTTCTATAGGTATGTAGCCACTGCTTTAAAACTCCCTTTATGCTTACACTACTTAACTAAAATATGTAGGATTATATTTATATATACAAAAGACAGGATATTTATTTATATGACATCACTAAACTCAGGAAATATTTGCGCGATCATTATGAAAATTAGTAAGTATAAATATGTTTTTTTTTCTTGGAAATTGTTTATAAGTGTATAATAAATGTTAATATCTTATGTGACGGAGACGACGTTGCGTGGGTCAGTTAGTATATTCTATAAATAAAATAAGTATCAGAATATTAAACACTAGATTCCGCTGAGAACTTCTAAAACGGAAATTTACATAGCGAAGTAAAACGGAAAAAGTTCAAGTGAAAATACTTAAAACCTGTCATTATTCAAAAATAACCTTAACGTGGTAATGATTCAGGGCCCTTATTTGATTATACCTAGAGGGATTCCTACATCTTGTAGATTACGACTCCTTAGAATGGTAAACCCTCTTTTGTGATAAGATTATTTTCAACACTTAATATCGTAATCTAGAATATGAGAATTAAGCCGTTATAAACTTTGATAATATTAATTTGAATAATTTTTAAAATGCAAGGCTGAAATATAGATGTTGCTATAAAGTCCTCCCAATCTTCACGATTCTTTTCAATTATAACAATTTTAATCACATAATTTATACACGATGTGAATACGTTAAATATTAATTTTATACAATTGCCTAAAAATATTTGAACGTACTTTCCTTATCAATTTTCATGTATTTCTTGGTCATAAGTATTAATAATTGATACATTTAACTTAGTAATATAAACCAGCGAACCAAAAGTGTGCTTACCTTCAAATTTTCGTACAAAACTAAGCTGCTTAAATCAAAATACAAATCGTCTAACACGCGCTAAAAAGATGAATCACAATACGGTAACACGGAACGGGTTACTCGCATAGGCACTGCGTCTCCACTGACGCACCCCGCTACGGTTGTCGCGTTGGACGCTTCGTAGACAACGCTACGATGAAAAGCTTCAAGGCCCGCGCTTTGGTTTCTACAATTTTCAGATTTAAAGATGATCGTTCAATAGGTTTTCGAATGAGTTATGATACAAAATATAAGTCAATAAAGCTATTTCAGTGCAAGATTTTTATATAATACTATTAAGGCAAAAAATATACCATGATACTATCTATATATATTAATAGATGGTTAGTCTGCTTAATGTGTATCTAATGTTCTTCATTTTCAAATTTAAGAAAAATCATAATACTCAAATAAAATATATAATATACAGAACCCTAAACAGGCATGGCTTTTTATATAAAAATGCTCACCTGTAGATATTAAATTTAAGTGCTTAAATATTGTTTACTCTGACTAATTAAGCATTAAATTCACTATTAAAAGTCCAGCCACACATGCTTTTAATTGTAGAATTTTAATTGAAATAATGATTGAAATGACGCTCATCATTATTTGGGACCTACATTTCAACAAAATGTCCGCTAATAAAATCTATTCAAGCGTAAACTCAAATAAGATCTCGATGCTTAAGCCTGCAATTAAGAAGGAACCGTGGCGACGTTTATAGCTCTAGATAACCAGACCCTTTCAGTGCTCAATTGTAAATTGTCTGTTGCCAGACGTAATTTGCGCAGACTTTTCTTGGAATTTTTCTCCTTAATGTTTTATACATGTACTTCATTCGCTTTTAAATCAAACCAATCTCGTACTTTTAATGATTACTAATATTCTCTAAAAGAAAAACATATTTGGTTAATTACATTAAACGGACTAATATTATAATATTCGTGCCTTATGCCTTATGTTTGGTAATAATACGTGTTATGTTAGTTACTTAGAATCATCACCTGGGAAGAGATTTCAAATTATCCATCTCTGAACTATCGTAGTTTTTCACGGCCAGTAGTTTGAGAAAGAAATCAAACAAAGGTCAATAAATGCGTTAATTAAAATTGATGTAGATACACATCATAAAAAAAACCGCAGCTCTCTTTTTTGTGTACCAAAACATATAATTTATTTTTATAGACGATTGACGACTTGTAATTCAACGTCGACAGCTAAATCATTCTATTGAATCTCATTTTAATCCTAAAATAATAAATTTATTTTCATATATGTCAATATTTATTTCTATTTCGCTGTTTCGAACAGGACAGGACTATTGTAAAAGTTATCTTCATCTGTCTCTCTCTTTATTTGAAATTTGTTATGCACACTCGTATATATAACTGTACAGACCTTCTAATCACTAATGGGTTCAAGGAGTTAAGGAAGTATTTTTACAAAGGTAGGAAAGCGACAGTTAATATCTAAATATGTAATTAGTCCTTTTAAATAAAATTATATCGCAAATTTAAATCTTAACACAAAAAGGATTTATTTATTGCCTTATAGAAGTGTAATTTAAACTAAACTTATAACACAAGTTTGTTGATAGAATCCATCTGGAGCCATTGATTTTCGTTGGGATAAATGAATATCTCTGAGTTCCATAATGCCAAAATCATAATCGTTAAATTTCGTTAGTATATCAGATCCATCGAAACTTTCTCTGGTTTGTCTCTTAGAATTATCTTCATTCACATCTGACGATTGTCTCCTGTATTTTGAATTTAGTAAAGTTACGTGCATCTTAACGTTTTCTCTTCCTAATTCTCTCTCCATATATCCTAAGAAAATTAAAACATTATTAAACTTTAACCAAACAAACACTCAACAAAAACAAAGCTCTAAAAACTCATTAAACACTGGATTCTGACTAAACCAAGGTATGGTGATCTAAGAGACTCAATGGATGCAATGATCTATATATTCATAATGAAGGAACAGCCATGAGGCTCAGCTTATCAGAAATCATTAGCGCCCCTAGAGCTCTTGGAGATATAGGTTTTAAGGTCGTATTAAGTGGGAGTACTGTTATCGTATTAGGTTAGTTTGGTTCAGATGAACTGCAGAGGCAGTTGTTTGCACTGAGTACTAGTGACTATCAACATTAAAATGATGTAATGTCTTTTATTTATTATATTTACCTTTTTTATAAAAGAATTCTGCAATAGCATCCACCATATATTGTAGGAGGCCAGAGGGTGCATTGTCTTCCTCTACACAACCATAAAGCACATGGGTATCTTTTGGATCATCATTCATATATGACAAACCTTTTAGTCGTAATCTAAATGGTAGATAGTTTTTTACTATAGGCCTGTAAATTTTTGTTTTCAAAATGAGATTTTTGATGAAAAATCTATTTTTGATAAGGTAAAATGAAAACTGGGAGGAAATTTGTTCTAAAGCTGCTATGTAACAGTACTTATCATTCCCAAATAGATTTTCTTTACTAAAAAGATTTATTTGTAAACATTTACATTAAGCAATAAAAATTAAAAAGTTTTAATTCAATTTGGAATTTGCCAATGATTATTGAACATAAGTTAAATAGGATGAATATTTCATATATTTACAATATCACATTTTCCTTGGCTTCTGTCAGGTATTTAGAAGCAAGCAATGTCTCCTCATTATCCATCAAACACATGACACCCACAGTTATATGCAGCTTACTAGCTTTTATAAATAATGATTCGTCTAAACCTTTGCTATGGCACTCGCGTAACACAGCATCCTGAAAAACACCATTATGCACAGTTACTACCATGGAAGAATACAAAAATAAAAACTCAATATGGATTTTTTATATTAAAAAAACTGAAAGTTTTACTCAATTATAATTCTTAAAGTTCCTCATGAAAAAATTAAGTTACAATAAACATACTGTTTCCCTACATTGAAAGAAAAATTTGTACCTTGAAATTTTCAAAATTCTTTACAATATCAGCACCATTCATGGGAATCGATATGAAATGTGTGGATTGTTTTTTACTTCTGGCAGACATTACTATAACATTAATTCTTCGTCTTGCAGCCTTAACACACTAAAAATTGTTTTAACTATAACTAATAACTGAATTACAAATATGAAACATATTTACACACTAAACACTACAAAAATAAAATAATTGTTTCAGAAAATATGCTCTTTGATTCTGTAGTGTGCTAAAAAAAGAGTTCTAAAAATTATATAAAAAAAGTATAGATTTAACAATTCATTATAAATAAAAGATTGTTAAAGCTTTATTACTTTCAACTTTATGTAAATAAAACCAAGGGGCATTACTTGTCAGTAGATAGAAATTTACCAATTAATATTTGAAATAACTTACAGCTGCACTTGCACCATAAATTATAATGTCTTTATTTTCTCCCAATTTAGGTATTTTAATGTCTGATTTTGTGTCTCTTTGTATCCTCATTCTCGTTGCTCCTTTCTTACCAATTATATTTCCTAAATAATGCCTAGTATTTAAATAAAACATGGAATGAAATAAATATTAGTGTGAGGTATTGATTTTAAAGTTAAAAAAAATCTTACTTAGAAACATGAAAACTTGTGTAATATCTGCCTGAATCAATCATCTCAACCTCATAATCTTCCTCATGATCATCCTCTTGCATGTCTTGTAATGGTATCTCTAAAAGTTCCAATAGAATTATCATAATATATAAGTTGAAATATTATTAATATACTATATCATGTATTTATAGATCTTTAGCAAACAATTGTAAATAATCATTTTTAATGCGATGTCGTGAATAAAGTAACAAAATCTTAAGTGCCTACCATTTTCATATAGGTCATATTCTTGGTGAATAGAAATATCCGCAGTTGAATCATTGACTCTATAACATCTTCCCTCAATCCATATTAATTCGGGTTTCAAAATATCATTCATCTTAGAAATAATTTAAATAGTGCAGTTTATTCATTAAATACACAAATTAATATTCAATCATAGGCTAATAGGCTATGAAAATGTTACAATATTTTTGTATTTAATAGTTAATAAAATTAACACTACAGCAATCTATTCATTCACGATCAATAAAAATGAGTTATTTATTTATATGTAGGCAATCGTTTAATTATTATTATTGGATTTTATTAATAATTTCAGTTTGATTTCTGTCATACAAAACAACTTCCCTTGGATAGGTATCGGTGGATTGTGGAATGACATTGACGTTGTTCCTAAACAAGCGGTCTTTTGAGTAAACTATAATTGGTAATTTATATACAATAAAGTGGCATTATCATCATTTGAAACGTATATTGTTATTGCGACTTAAACCATTATTTTCAGTACAAAATACTGATTGGAAATCTGTCGCTCATTGATGACGCAGTCATTTGGGTGATAGCACTTTGCAGACAAGCGTGACAGTTTAACAAATCACGTGTTAAAGGAAAAAGGAATTCACTCGGTCTAAAACATATGAACCTGCCTTATGATTTGAAAGATTTTTTTTGTCATAATTATATATGCCTGCCTTATGATTTGAAAGATTTTTTTTAGTCATATTACTATTGAACGATTTCAATATAATACATGTATATATTTGTACATTTCAGTTAGACTTTAAGCGATAAAATATACTATTATCTAAATAAGTAGGTATCTACCAGTTTGTAGATGCTATTATCTGATATAATTTAATGATAAGTCTGTTGGACATCGTGTTTACAATTTATTTACATAAGATATTATTGAAATCTACGAGTACATTTCTACATGTATTTAAATGGTGTAAAACTTTATTTTCGTAGTTTCATCAACTTTTAAAATATTAATCATCCATGATAATGAGACAAAACCTCCAACATCCCAGTAATATATATTATAATGCTAATTATAATTACACTTCCATTAGCTACAAAGATAATGGTAAGTCATATTTTTATAAGCCTGATATTTACACCTAACCCTTTAAAAACCACTTTCCATTCGCATTATTTAAAATGCGTATAAGTACCTTCATAAACATATTTTAATTATTATAATCTTAAACTTAAATGCTAGCATAGTTGTGAATTATAATTAATAGCTGTTTTATTTACATATTAATTAATAGCTAACAATAATTCTTAAGATATTCAAATTCTAACAATATCAAATTAATGCTTGTCATATTTTTACTTCTACCCGTCCTTTTATTATATTATTTTTGAAACCATAAGATAAAAATTTAATCACTTATCAGTGATTATTGAGTATCAAATTCTTTTATTAGAATTTAGCTGGAACCGACTGATACAAACAATAATAAAAGAGAAGTTTTTATTAATTTTGTTACTTTTAATTTATCATCTCTTGTACATATTAGGACAAAAATAATAAATTAACAGGACTACACACCAATACCATAATTTTATTATAAACTAGATCCTTTACAGCTAATAAAGTTTAAGTTTATATTCAAAAATCATCCTAATCTTTTCAATAAACTTATTTAAATCTACGTCTAAATCAAGTTTCTCTTACGTACCTATCAAATGCCAATTATAGTATAATATCGATATCCTAATTTAATTTCTCACTCACTGCATATTACGTCTGTAATTTTTATTATTATTTTACTCTAATTACTAATAAATATCTGATTGGTATTGTATTAAAGGAAATTACATCGTGGCTTTTTATATTTCATTGTAAAACGGTATAGTAGCCAAAAACAATACTATTGCTTTGTAGTTTTGTACTATATGACCTAAACATTTATTGTCTGTGGCTAGTCTTAGATAAGAAAGAAGTATAACATTAAATAGTAAGCTAAATGCTAATACCCAAGTCTTGACGCTGAACGTCTTATGTACTATAGCATTTGCTTCATGTCCGTATATGTATTATCAATCTAAAACGTCAAATCAAACTGTCATTTTTTGTCCAGATGTTTCAAAATTGTACTGTTAAAATGTAAACAATAACTATTTTTACATAAAGCAATTTTGTCTTTATTGTTAAATGAAAAAAGACACTTCCCTTCGTGATCTTATGAGTATTCAAGGTTAAAATCTATATAGTTTATGTACATATTAATTATACCTTGATGTGACAAATAAATTATGAAGATATATTTTAAACCCTTACCAATAAGAAGAGTTCTCATTTTGGTGCGTAATAAATATTATTTAATATTTCTTTCTAAAATTTAAAATGGTTAAAACAAAGTAAGGAATAATAGATAGCTTTAAAAAAAGGTGTACTATATTTTCCATTACATTTCAAAATGTAATATGAATGAAATAATAAATTTATATTTTTATAGTGCTGTTACATAGAAAAAAATCTTGAAAACTAGAAATTGTATAGTTAATAAATGTTAAAAACATTTTTTGTTAATAGATGGTACAAAAATGCATGGATCTAGAAGAGTTGTGGTGTTTTGTCTACTCACTACAGTCTTACCATCAATACTTATTATATCTCCATTATATCTAAGACATATAAGGTATGCTGATGTAATGTATAAAATATCTGATTCCGATGTGATACAAATACACAAAGGACAATCATCAATATTTTGTGAAAGACATTCCCTTAAAATGAATACTACATTTAATGCATTCCAAATGAAAGGACGTCCTCAATTATCAAAAAATCGGAAACATGTAACACTTAAGAAGTCAATGTCTTTACCTGATGATACATTAGAATATTGGGGATTCTATCTATTTGCTGGAGCTACAGTTGAATTAAAAGCATGTTCCAGATATGAAGGTTCAAAGATATTAGTTGTAAAAGGCGACAAGACATTAGACACATGTGGAATATTGGAAGGAAGTAAATATAAAAAAGAACCACCATTGATAGGAAAAAATGAAAATGTTCTAGTGTCACTTCAAAATCCTAATAAAAGAGATAGTTCTTTACAAAAGAAACAACCATTAAATAGGAAAAGAAGTATTGATGCTGATAGTGGTGAGGAAAATAATCATGAGCCTACTGATACACAAAAAAGAAGGAACAAAAGAGATACTTTAAGCCCTATACATAATCCTAACACAGTTTTAGATACTGGAGTCAATCATGGAGGTAATGCCTATCCAAAATTAAAACCACAAGATTCTGACAGATCTGTATCAAGTTTTGAGAACAATCTGCATGAATGTTATAATGAAAATATACTTATAAATGAATACTTTCCATTCTCAATGCAATGTAATAATACAAAATATTTAGAGATTACAACAACACTTAAAGTTGTTCATGAAGTTACCTTAGACGGATATTACTACTATATATTTTATAGTGATAATGACTTTGTTGTTAATGATGTTCATGCTATATTTGATATTTACAAACCAATGTTTCTATACTCAAACATGTCTGAATCTAAGATATGTTTAAATAAAACAGAATGTTCTTTTGATATTCAAATGTTTAGTGACGAGTTGGTGATTGTAGATGTTCCAACAAGGGATGGATTAAGAAATGAGAATGCTTCCATATTAATATCAGTATGTCATCCCCGAATGTCAGTTTATATAATATTTCCTGTATCTGTACTCTTGTTAGTACTTCTGTTTGCATTTTTATGATATTTGATTAAAGTAGTAATATACTCATTGTTGATAAAGGCAAATGTTGTTGAAAGTAAGACATTATTATACTATTAAGAATGTACATAAAGAGCATTTAATTATTTATGTATATAAAGTTCTCATATAAGACTGTGATGTTATTTTGCCTGACATAATTTTTATTACTGTTATGTTTATTAAAGCTATTATTCTCAACAAAGAATTTTCATTGCAACCTATTATTTTAACACCCATTACAACACATAATGACTTATTATTGTCGGTTTAATTTTTAGAAGACACTTTATGATCCACTAACAGAAAGAAACTATGTATAAATTTTTTAAAATTAGAATTGTTATAAGTATCATAAATATTTCTTGATTTACCCCTTACTAGTTATTACACAAATGATACGGACAAATTTGACATCGTTATTAATGAATAAAAATACTTTAAATATAAAACTTTCCACCAATATCACAAAATGAAATAGACCTAAATTTTTGAGTTCCTGTCAGATTCACACAAGTTCTATCAGGTAATTTCAACAAATGTATTAGATTTCACAAATCTTGTGTGAAGAAACCATAAATGTAGCAACTTAACTTAAATAGCTATACTAAAAGTTTATGTGTAGCAATAAAATGCTTTAGCAGTGTGGAGAGAAGATTGAAAATAGTATGTACTGAAAACAATTTATTATGAGACTGCTAACATGTATTTTGAAAGAGAATTCACAATAAACATTTTTGACTATTTAAGTATATAATTGTATACAGGAACCTTAATTACCAACTTTATTTTAGTTAAAAGCAATTTATTCGAAAATAAAAATTAATCAAAATGGACAAAAAAACCATGTAGAAAACAATAAAAAAAAATGTAAAAACAAGCTTTGGTTACAGATTAAAAACCATAACGAATGATATAAGGAAGAAGAATATTGGTACAAAACAAGGAAGGATGGAATAATTGGGTTAATTAACAGGACCCGATAAAAGAAAGTAATGAAATTATGGAAAAATTTTGATTTATTATTTCCACATAGTTGTTTCCAATGTGTGTTCAGGCGTGTTGGTAGATATTCTGTAAACAAAAATTTTTTTTCAGCTCGATATTTTAAATCAATTAAGGTTCCGATCGGGAGTGGAGTGCTACATTCCTCTTCAATAACAATACCAATAGATGTTTAATTATATTTATTTACTGAATTACAAAAAACAGTTACCATATTATGTACAACTGGAAAAAGAGGTTACAATACATTATTTCCTTCTAGTACTTTTGTGATTGAAATAGCCTCTCCAGTACCCGATGAGACCCCTCTGCAAATGACAGAGGAGTCTACGCGGAACGGGGGCCATCCGGCCGAGCCGGGCTTAAGCCTATAAAGTATATTAAACTTATATTTATACGACTATAATAGTATGTATTCATTAATTAAACTAAAACAAATATCGGTCCAAATGAAATGAGTTCCAATAAAAATCAGCACAGCGGTACTTGGAAGGCGCTCCCTAATACTCACACTGTATAAATATCGCAATAGAATGCAGGACACAAAAATATAAACCGGAATGCTTAGGCACCTCAGATAAGGTTGGCCACATCACTGGGCATTTCAGTAATAGTAGTATGGTAGAACTCCTCAATGTCCTTCAGTGCTCGCTTGTCAGTTTCAGTCACAAAGTTGATTGCAATACCTTTACGACCGAAACGACCTCCTCTTCCGATCCTGTACACCAGAATATATATTTATAAAGACACTACAAACAAATGAATATTCTTTTTATATAAGTCACACATAAATTACTACTTATGATAATTTTAACATACCTATGAATGTAATTTTCACGGTTAGTCGGCAAATCGTAGTTAATAACGCAAGAGACTTGCTGCACATCAATACCACGGGCCAGCAGGTCGGTGGTTATCAGCACTCGCGAGGAGCCAGTACGGAACTGACGCATGATTACCTCACGTTCACGCTGTTCCATGTCTCCATGCATAGCAGATACCGTGAAGTCACGCTCATGCATAGATTCTGTGAGCCAGTCGACCTACAATTACCATGGTTTGAAGTTAATGACATTCCTGTGTGAAAATATTACATGCATTGATCTTGTTAGGATAAGAAGATGTAGGCATATAATTGTAGTTTAAAACATTTGACTTCAATCTGATATGTTATTTTTATTTAACATATACTTTTTGTAAAACATGTTATGATGCCAAAACATCTGGATAACAATACATAAATTAATAGAGAACCCCTTTAGAATTCCATTTTTTTTTCATTCCTTAAATGAAAATCTATATAGTATGGAATACAATAGTAACTCATAATAAAAGCTAAAAAAATAAAAATGCTTACCTTACGGCGTGTGTTACAGAAAATTACAGCCTGGGCAATTGAGAGAGTGTCATACAAGTCACAGAGAGTATCCAACTTCCACTCCTCTTGATCAATTGAAATAAAGAATTGTTTAATACCTTCCAGGGTAAGCTAAAAGTATTAATTTATATAATATACACAAACTCATTTAGATAATATTATAAGATCAGAAGCGAAAGACAAACTTTATTTGTCGCCTAAATATTATGGTTAATCAATTAAATTTAATCATTATTATTAGTAATGTAAGAATAATTTGTAATATAGTAAGTCAGGTTATAAGACAAAATATGATATAGTATAATAAGATTTCAGTTTTAAATTACATAACTTTAGTTACATAGCATTCTAAATAGCAAAAAATGTCATATAATCTGATTATCTTGTATTCATCCAAGGTAACATTAAATTAAAAGAATATTGCATATCTACATTCTCCTTACTGCTGATTATACAATATAATTAACAACTTAAAAGATATCAAGATATAGGGTTTATTTCAGATTAAATCATCAATAAACTCAACCATTATAACAGCATTATGCTTTTACACAAATTAATTGAACAGTAAATCTAAAATTAATATTTTAAGTTACCTCCTCCTTTTGCACAAGTATGCGTACAGGGTCCCTCATGAAACATCTAGATACTTCCAATACATCATCAGGCATTGTGGCTGATAGCAAAATAACCTGTACATCAGCTGAGAGCATCTTGAATACATCATGGATCTGGTCTTTAAAACTGGAAATAATTGTTGAATTAGATGCACATAATCAATATATTTGTTTTATCTTTAACTTTGTAAAGAAATACAATTTGTACACCTAGATGCCATTTTAATTAGTACATTACACATGGTTAAGGAAAATATTACCCCCTAGACAACATTTCATCAGCCTCATCAAGTACAAAAAGTTTGATAGTATTAGCCCTTAAGGCACGACGGGTGATCATATCATACACACGTCCTGGTGTGCCCACCACTACATGAACACCGCTCTCCAGCTGACGCATATCTTCACGTACATTTGTACCCCCAATGCAAGCATGGCATTTAGCATTTAAATGATCACCAAGAGCTATAACGACCTGTAATAACAAATTATATTAAATATTATAAAACAACTTAACTTAAAACAATGACAGACATAAAGCAAAATCATTATACTTTTTGGATTTGCTGAGCAAGCTCTCTTGTTGGTGCCAAAATGAGAGCTTGGCATTCACGAATACTAGTATCAATTTGTTGAAGAATTGAGATAGAGAATGTAGCTGTTTTGCCAGTTCCTGACTGGGCTTGGGCTATGACATCACGGCCTTGGATGCAGGGCATTATGGCGCGCTGCTGAATAGCAGAAGGCTTTTCGAAACCATAGGCGTATATTCCTCTTAACAATTCTTCCTTCAAATTCATGTCATCGAAGCTTTCCACGACTTCGTCCCAGTTGGTATCGAGTGCTCCACCAGGTTCCATGCCCGGTGGCCCTTCATACCCTTGGTCTTTCGCTGGCCCATTCTTCGAATCGTCTGTCCAATCGTCCGACCTATAATATTAATTTAAAACAGAATAAATAAAATCAATGAATAAGCAAAAATCAATTAGGATTTAGAGACTGTCAAACTAGCATTTATGGAAATTGTGCGAATTGTTGTATTAAATTAAACTATGACTAACTTTTTAAAAAAAAAAGATTTCAATATATTTAAGTTAAATGCAGTTACATACAATCAATGTTATAACACGTGCATGTGCCGGATTAGTAATAATGATCTCCTACCAGCGCCATGTTGGCAATCGGCAACCGTGGAGAACATGATTTTATTCAATTACTTAAATAGAAACACTAAAACCGCAAAGTATTTCTGTTTGTACGCTGCTTTCCTAATTATTTATACGCTTTTATATAACAAAACACTGCCAAAATTGACCATAAAACTTATCTTACCTTCTTTCAGGTGAATAAGACATGTTCCAATCGCGGTAGCTGAACGGAAAAGAACTAGCAAGGTCAAGTTAAGTTTAGCAAAAGCTTTAGTACAGTTTATTATTCAAATGGAAATTGTAGATATACTTTGATATGGATAAATATTTTAATTTTAAAATATGAATAATGAAGTACAGAAATTTTTAATACTGTATTAAATGACGAAAAGAAGTGAATATCTAATTTATAAGTATTTAAAACGACGGAAGTATAAAGTTTATTCAACTAGCAACACCAATTTAAATGCCAATCTATTGATCGGCATAGATCTCATTATCCATAGGGTACTTGGAGATATATCTGATTGTTCTAAAGTAAGATTACGAGACATTTTACTTATAAATAGTGCAAACAGAGTCTAAAGTGAATTACTTAAATAATATGTACTTTAACATTCCAAACCACTTTTTTTTATAATATTAAAGGAACTAGAATGAAATTTGCTCACTATTCGAAATATCTGTCCTAAAATCATAATAATCGTTTTCAGCAAACCAATAATAAAACATACATAATATGATAAAACTAATTTGGTTTTAAATACAAAATTGAATTTCAAAATATAAATAACATTGACGTAATTTTTTATCCTACTCAAACGATCAAATGTTTGTTTGTGTAAATATAGTTTAGCTAATAACTTATTGCAAACTAATCGAAAATTAAAGCGACGTTTGCAGTTTCATTTATTGAGCCATATTTTTAAATAAATATATTTGAACTGATATAACACTATTTTATTTTATCGTTACTAATATATCGTTTTTACGTAAATGAATCGGCATCGAAATTATTTTAAAAAATAATGTTACGTTTAAATAATAAGTTTGTGAACGCATTTATAAAATTTTATGTCGTAATGTTGGTAAGAGCTACTTCCTCATGTGTCTATGTGAACGCTGCCATTTTGAAACGGCAGTGCTTTTTGTTCGTGTGGAGCGTTAGCTCGTTGCAGCGATAAGACTGTGTTATAGTAAAGTTTAGTTTTAATTTTTAAGAACATAAGCAAAATGAGCTGGCAAGATTATGTTGACAAACAGTTAATCGCATCCAGATGTGTTACAAAGGCAGCAATTGCCGGTCACGATGGAAATGTCTGGGCCAAGTCCGAAGGTTTCGATGTAAGTTTTATAATCCTTTGTGATACGTGAAATCATGTATTTAATACTCACTGACATATTTTTTTTTTTGTAGATTTTAGTACTTAGAGTAATTAACACTAAATTCTAAAGACAATTTATTCGAATAATTCGGCAAATTGACAAGATGGCGACATGTGGTGGCAATCACTGGCAACCTGTTCCTATTGGAAATTTTACATAAGCGTTATGAAAATTTCAGTAATATTCTTTACTCATCCATTAATATCCTATTTTTCAACGAATCACTATTAGTTCTCAGGAGAATTATTATCTAATTCCTCATATAATAGCTTTTGCCGGCCGGTATTTTTTGAAGATTAATTGACTGTGTAGTAGTTGAACCACGTCGTCAATGCCTATAAAATTATGAGTAACAGAAATGTCTAAAAAATGCCATAAATTTGTAGTATTCATATTACGGCGTTGGTGGTGTACTTATCATTTACGCCTTGCATTATCGAGAAGGTATGACTCATCGTTAATCGCTTCATTTGTAGGTATAAAATTGCACTCGTTTTTATGAACTCTGCTGCTCTTTTATCGTGTGAGACAATTATTTTCATCTTGAGTTGGTAGATATTTTTTTAACAATTTTCGAAAATTGAACTGATATTAGGTTTAAGTTTTAAATAGGTCTTATTCTATACTGAAATCCATATCATACTATTAACTTGACGGAAATGGAAGAATGTATCCTAAAAGAAGCTCAGAAATTTGGGACACTTTTCTGGATAAATACACATTAATATTTCAAAATTTCTGTACTTTATATATTTAATTGCTTGTATATATCAAATAGACGTGCCATAAGACATCAAGAAATATAAGTCATAAATTTTCATTTCAGTTATTACTAAATACCTATTTCTACCTATAATCAATAAAACTTATATTATATACTTACTCTTATTTTTCTACCTTGGTCCATGTTTGGGTAGTTAGGTCTAAAACCACTTCTAAGGAGTCATAAATAAAACAAATATATGTTCAAAAATTACAAATGTATATACCTTAATTTAAAGGATATATATGCGTCAGGAGATCTTGTTGTCTCCTACATAATGAACTAAAATGTATATGGAACAAACTATGGTTGGCCAAAAAGCTTTGAAATAGTTGGCTTTGACCTGTATTTTTAATTATTACAGGTTGAAAATAAGACTATGTTTACTGTCCACATTGTATTTCCTGTAAAATTTCAGAATTATGTATATTAAATATGAAGTAGTTTTGATATTTGGATGAAGTATACTGCTTAACTAAGAATGTAAAGAGCAAAATAGTATTGTAATGGTTATAGTATAATTCTGAACATTTTTGATATTTAATGTATTTGACTTGTTTCTTAAAGGACAAATAAAAATACTAGTTGTATGTATACATTAAACTGTTTATCCATATGATGTATTATGAATAAATGTACATCTTGTCATATTATTAATGTTAATTTTCCAAAATTGAACATTAGGCAATTCAGTTTAATGATCAAAATATATCTGAAACCTATTTAGGCAGTGTATATTATTATTATGAAAATTGTTTATAAGACTATAATCATAGGCGTACCTATGTCGTCTAGACACATATATAGTGTGACATTAATTTTGGTTGATAGATATCAAAAGATGAAGTTGCAAAGATTGCTGCCGGTTACGAAAACGAATCACTCCTAACAAGCGGCGGCGTGACGATAGCAGGCACGCGGTACATCTACCTCAGTGGCACAGACCGCATCATACGCGCAAAACTTGGAAAAGTTGGCGTGCACTGCATGAAGACACAGCAAGGTACAGTTATCCTCGAAAAGTACAAATTTATCCTCATTGAGATACTACACATACTTGACATTTTCAAAATTTATAAAAGGTCCTGTTTGCAAGGAATTGGAAATGTATTATAAGCCATTGCGTCAAGTATTTAAGTGAGTAATTGCTTTAATCGTGTCATTTTTTACAGCAATTGTTATTTCTCTCTATGAAGAACCCATTCAACCCCAACAAGCTGCATCTGTAGTGGAGAAGTTAGGAGACTATTTACTTACCTGTGGTTATTAAAGGTAAGCATTATCGATATTGGCTTAAGCAAACACTGACTTCCTCGAAATAGCGAATATAGTTTATATTTTCTTTACAGATCGAAGCGCGCCGTGATCTAAGAATACGATAAGATAATATTTTTTCCACAGGGAAATAAGTAACTGCATTTTGTATATTCTATAAAAGTGATAAGGATCGTTCATTTGTTTTGATATTTGATAAATTATGGCGTCATCAGTGTCTGATGCGCTTAGTAACTGTGTGCAGATACAATTACTTTGAGGATTCTGGACCCTTTTTTACACGCTCACCGCTTCCACAGAGTAATTGTTACTGTATGTGGTTTAAATTTATATTTTAAAATTTGCTTTTATCGACCTACGCAATAAAGTAAATTTAACACCTTTGCTAGCGGGTCCCAAAGTAAGATGTATAGAGATTTTTTATTTCTTTTCAAGCAATCTGACATTTAACAATTTTATAACATACGTATTCGTAGTAAATTAATATTGGTTTCACCATAAACAAGGCTAATTTTCTGAGACAAGAAAGCTGTCAAATATAGTTCTGTTTTACGTGCAGATGCTTGATAAGGAATTATTATAACCACGTAATGAAATTACTGTAACGACTTACAACATAATTATATATGTAACTACAAATAGGCATTTGTGTAAGGGCTTGTTATGAAAATATGAAAGACACTGTAACCCAAGTAAAATATACCTACATTTTTAATTAAAAATCTCTAGTCCCCACTGGTACCATCGTGTGAAAAGTATAATATCCAATGTAAGGTAATCGTGCGTCTCTTGCGCGGGACGGCGCGCGTCTCGTAGCTAACGCACGCCAACAGTTTTTGCTATGCTTCTTTTTTGATTATTCCGCATTTATAATATTGTGTAGTGAAAAATAAACATTTGCATTCTGTTCAACTCTTAGCTGCAGTATCTAGAAGCGCTCAATTATTATTATTAACCTTTATCCTCAAACAAGGCTTGCAGTAAACGAAGGGTGCATATTGTTTATATTTGATATTACTACTATAGCTTTGTACATTGTTTCTGATAAGCGATGGGAACTGTGTCTATCTAATAATAAAATGATTTGTATTATATATCACCTAGTTTTCTTGAGTGAACCTTACATCTCCCTTACATCATACGCAAGTAATCGAACATACATACTCATAACTGATAGTTATCTGCCCTGATTTACTTTACTCAAGTTTGGATTCTATTGTGAAACAATTACGGTCTCATTACATCGGGGTGTGCTACAAAAAAAAGTATTCCTACCATATTAGAGCTACAGCAGAAAACAGGTGTTTAAACTAAGAAATTATCGGGTAATTTAGTGTTGTCTCGCTTCAAGTCGCATATCGTCGACGTCCTAGATAGCTAGCTGTTGAAACAATAAAACAAATATTTCCTATTGAACATAATTTATTTCCTTTTGACAAAATCTACAATAATTAGAGGTTTAAGTACACTCGAATACAAGAATTGGTATAAAATGTTAAAACTTGTAGTCTTTAAAAATGACTTTGGTTCTTAGACATTACTCAATACAAGGTTCGTTTTATAAGCCTAAATTCTACAACAAAAATAGTATATGTTTAAACTTATAAAAAGATTTGTGCCAATAGCTGTTGTGTAAATACAATTATTAAATATAATTATTATGTATAGTTAAGTAGTTAAAATCATTTTTATCGATCAGTGTAATGAAATTGGAAACTGAAATAATACTTAAAACTAGCTGGTTATTTATCTACATTTCTACAGTTCTATTTATAACGGATGAAAATAAAGTTTACATCGACGATTATTGTGCCTTACCTTAGAATATAAAAAGGGATAGGAAAAATAAATACAGAACATACAAGAGCTTATAAAATTATCCTCTAAATTTATACGCAAAATAAGTTTAAAACTACATTTTAAAAGTAAAATCCAGTGTTGCGTAGTCGGGCACGAGGCAGACTACACTTCTATTTGGTTTAGTTCTAGTATTTCTTTGCATGTAAGTGAATTTGCTGTGTCCCAAGGTAAGTTTTGTTTTTTTTTTGTCTCGACCGGACCGCTGACATGCAAGACCTGCTTAATTTTAAAAGGATTTTGGTATATAAAGAATAAATTGTAAAACAAAATATTATTACTAACATTGGATTATACGACATATATAAATTATATGATAATCATCTATGTAAACTAATTATTTTCACACTTTATTTTGCTGTAGTTTCTCATCAGCTTATGAATATAAGAGTTACAGTAACAGTTTTTATATGCCCATACTTCTTAGTAATAATAAGTATTTTTTAATACTGCTCTATACAGATTTCTTGAACAAAAACGTGATTGGAACTTAGGGTACAGAAGCACATTTACTTACAACTACACATTTCTGAAAAGCCACGTTCACACTTGTATACTATATGTTAAAAATATTAACGCTTAATATTAAGAACAATATATATTAATACTTAATACAATTAGATCAACATAAAACATTGCAATGGCGGTTGTGCGCTGATAAATACAACACTTAACGTGCTACAAGAGCAGTCAAAGATTTGCAATTATCACGGAAGTAAGTTTAATGTCCATCCACACGGTCCGTGGTTGTCAAGTCAAGGATGCTCTAAGGAGTAATGTCGAGATTTCTTCCAAAGGTTTCTAAAGAAACCTTTACGTTGTTTCTGTCCAGGGTGCTCCTCACCTGTGGACAAAGGAAATATTCTTATGGACTTCAAAATTTAAGAATTCTAAATAGATATTCCTTTAATCATTAATGCAATAAAAACTGAAAACCAATGCAATTCTGTCTCTTAATTTTCTATTTTCATATGTAGTCGTATATATAATCTTATAAGTAAAAATCACCAATATAAATAAAGAAATAAAATTTGTTTGAGTTTTTTGATGTAGGGAAGAAAAAAATAAAAAAAGCCAGCTGAATGAAATCTAAGTACACTAAGATGTGAATGGAATAGAAAAAATTGCAACATAATATAATGACATCCATTTAAAAATAGCTTTATATAATCATTCGAAGACTTGCTAGGTGTATAATGTTTAGTTTGGTCTTGGCAGTATGCATTATAAGGTCACGTCTACTTTTTCATGGCTGTATTTCAAAGTACTATACATTTTATTATAGTCCCGTCAAAATTGCTTGGTTAAAATCAGGTATTTATTGTTACAAAAGATGGTAATTGTAATGTATTAGAATTGATATAAAAATGTTCTACACTTAAATAAATGGAATACATATTCAATTTTGAAAATGGTCGTTGCCCTTGCTGGGAAAGCCTAACAAGTTTTTTGTTTGGTACTTTTTTAAGTAAATCTTGAAATTATATGGATGAGTAATATACAATCTTAATTAATTAGTAATTTATGGTATCGTTAAATATTATTCACCAAGGGAACGCGTCATTTAATTTTATATAAGGAAGATAATTCTTCAAAATGAGTTTAATATTCATCGACGAAGTAAGAAAATCCTACAGTTAGTAGGGCAGCTAAGAATAGAACAGTCTGAAGATATTTTCCAGCGCGCGTCCCAAATGCTTCGTGTGCAGCCAAAAATAGACTTCATATTTCGACACCTGACTCCGTTCAAGACAACATACTTTTATTGTTGTTCAAAATACTTGTGACAAATACTGGTATTTTTTTAAATAGAAAAAGTATTTTAGTATTACATTATACAAAGAATAGTTACTTAGAAATTTCAAACTATAACCAGCTCAGATAAGCTGAATATCATTTCAAACCGGGTTAAGCGTAGCTTTTGTAGTCTCAAATCATGATGATTCATGAAATCATGGACAAACAGATAGCGGGGCAATATTCTATTTATAGCATGCGCAGTGGAGGCCTGACGCGTCACATTCAAGTTCATTGGCTAGACTACCCGCAAAGATTCTCTATATTCCAATAATGATACACTACTCCTCCATGTAATTGGAACATTATATGTTGTATCTATGGAATTTTATTTATATTGGCTTTAACTGTTATACTTTTTATTTATTATTATATTAATTGTATGAATACATACTATTAATTAAATAGCTTTAGGTTATCCGAAATATCTCAGGTAAATTCAGTCATTGCGTGGAACGGAGTAAACGATTGTATATTGCTTGCTCGCTTCCCGGAATACAAACGTGAAAAGGAACGGTATTGATCGGGTTAAGAAGACTCGTTTTATCTTTAGTCCGGACAGTGGATGTCTCATAAAAATATCTACTATACAGTAGATACAACTTAAAGCGAAATCATGTTATCTTAATTGTAACGTAATTAAATTGAATAATCTTGCAATTTCATTATCAATGATGTTGTTGTCATTGATTAACTTATCACTGGGGCACGAAAAAAATGTAAACAGTGAGGTCTTCTAAGTTCCAGATGTCAAATAGGCTCATAAGTACATTGCATAGTAATATTAGTAGTGTTTTTATAAGTGTTCGGTTGTGAATTTCAATAAAATATCTAATCGGGTCACGAAGATCGCGTCGGGGACTTGTGGTGAAAGGCTGGTGCGGGTGCCGGGGTAACGGGGAGTGAAGGAGGGTGCAGGGTGGGGGATGTAGGGTTCGTCGACTCTCCGGTGAAGGGCAGCGAGGTCGGTGTTCGGTACGTTCGCTTTCGACGCGGCCGCGGCGCGCCGGGCACCGCGTATTGATCCACAGCCTCCGCTCTCCCGCACCGATGCCTCTCTGTGCTGTACCATGCTCTCGCTGTCTCGGCACACCGTTAAATAATTCCCCACAATAGAATACTATGAGCAAACCAGACAGACTGTCGCATTTTATACAAACATTTGAAAACATTGTCTGTTGTACTTTAAATATTATGGTTTACGTTAATGTCAGTCTTGTTGATAGTTAATAATAAAACAATTTGGAACCATTATCATTATAATATTACAGAGCGATTTAAATAGAACCTCATTTATACAAACTGATAACTAATTTACCATTTTTAATTTACAACTCTGGAAAAATGAGATAATTATTGCTTTTTGTAAAATTATAAATTAATAATTTTACAAAAAGAAATAATAAAATAATGGATTATTTTATTGTAAACGATACTTTTACCAACATTATCTCATAGAGAAAGCATCACTGCCTTAAATTTCAAATAAGGAAATAAGATGTTTGTAGATTAATTTCGAATCTTTAGTATGAGAATACATACATTTCAATTTGTAGCGTACTTACGAATCCATTTTTACAAAATATATAATAATAATAATTCTAGCGGTCAACGCACTCGTAACATTGGCATTTCGATAAAGCTTATAATAATAATTTATGTCAGTGACATTGAACCCAAGATACTTTTATCATAATGGTAATTAATTAATAACAAATATTTGAGGAATTTTTATACATACATATTTAAAATTTATTACAAATTAATGAAATCGAAACACAAGAAGTTCAGATTGTATAATTATTTTAATAATTCGTTAAATAGCGCCAATAAATAAAATATAGGATTTTAACTACATTTTAAAGATACTTTTATTGAATTGCTCAAATATTCATACTAGAAAATATTTTTGATATAAACTTCATATGACATACGAGTATTTTTAAATTTAAACATTAAATAGATGTTTAAATTTTAAGTAGATACAATTTATAACTAAGCTAGTTTAGAAAAGAGTAGTGCACTAATTAACCAAAGAGAAAGCCAAATCACGTCGACCGAGAATTTCTTAAAACCATTTCGATTGTAACACTTGAGACTAATTGAATGTTTCAATTTAAAAATACACAAAAATCATGAAATGTGCGATGCAATAAAATTAAATTATGAACCACTTTGAAATTTATACGTGGTTATTTAAAATTTTATTATTTCTAGTTATAATTGACGGGGTGCCATTAATTATTTATTGAAATAAAGATAAGGCACATAATAAGGTTGAACATTTATTTGATTTAAATATTTATTATACCAAAAACATAATTGACGTTCTCTATTCTTTTTTATATTTTCCGTTCTAATTACATGAGCCATTCGAAAGTTGTTGTTAAAGATAAGTACGGTGATGGTTAATTACAAAGAATGTCAATAATATGTGTCTATTAGCTGTTATCGACAGCTGACTCACTTTCATATCCTAATGAGGTTGTTGAAGCGAAGCGGAACCGACCTCCAGGTAAGGAAGGAACCTTCTCAGGCTTGCGATCGTCTATTCTATGAGTATGTCGATTTGTTAAACGTGATAAGCACACAATTATCAAATATGAATCATCATTTCTTAGGATATTAGTCACTTAATGCATCCTACATGTTAGTGATGACGTAGATTATTTTTTGCATGTTTGGAAGTAAGAAATAATTACTCTCAATTAAGATAATTTTCTTACATTCCGTTACTGAAAACTAAATTAATAATTGTAGGCAAACGGGTTCAACGTTCTTGTGACAAGACAGTAGGTATAGCTCAGCAATAATTGTGTTCAGTCATTAGTCCTATCAATAATAATCAATATTTCATGTTATTTGACTCCGTAGTATATGTCTTTTAGATGTATATAGTAATTCATACTAAAAAAATTTTCAAAAAGTTTGAAATAAAATATGAAGAGCACATTTGTCTTTACTCTGTTTACTTGGCGAGACTTGCATATCAAAATTTTATTTTTTACTAAAATGATTGATTATATTAACATGATGATACAAATTTTATTTTTATAATAGGAATAACAATTTAAGTGTAAATTTAAGATATTTAATATAGGTAATAAACAATAGGCTACATTGAATTGTTGATTTAACAAAATTCTAATGAATGGAAATCCAGCTGAAAACCTGTATCACATGTTTACTATGATAATAAGTATTTCATGAGGTATTTTTCTGGAATAGTTCCAAATAGCTGAAGCAATGTACATGTTTACTAGCCTTGCCAGAAATAAACGTAAAATTGTGTTGCCGAGGTAAAGTTACAGAGAATATGATGTATTGTGAGAACTCTTTTATATGTTAGATATAAAATAGATATTATCAAGCCATTCAATGTCGTAACACGCTAATGCTCCAGAAAAGCTATTAAAGCTTCTTTTTTGTATGTTAATCGTCTAAAATAATTAATTCCGAATACTATTGGTAGTAATAGTCAAGTTATCGGACAACATACATATATATCACATTTACTAATAGACATTAACTATAATTTCTTATTTTAACATATTGGATTAAAAATAACATAATAAATCTTGAATTAAATCTAAAATCTTATCTGGTTAAAAAATGAAGATATCATTAAGCGTTTATGAATTTTAATATACGATTTTCTGTTGAAATATTGTACTTAGAAACCTAAAGTAAATCGATTTATAATAGAGTTTAAAGTGCGATATGGTTTCGCAACATATCGCGTCGATGAAAGATGTGGTCAAGAATATTTTTATATCATCATTGATGGACGAGCAGTTCACATGATAAAAACTGATACCTCAGGCACACGACATCAGTAATTATTTAGTGGTGTGACGACCTATTTATTTATATTTCAAGCATTCGGAAATTAACAGACTGAAATTGGAACGCGCTGTACGCTCACGAAATTTTAACACCTAGACAAAATTAATAAAACCTAGACAAAATTAAATTTACAGAAATTCCTCCCACCCTAAATTATTAATAATACTACTACTAATACTTGAAACTTAGAAAAAACAAGCTTAAAGTAATTGGAAAATTTAATGTTAGGTTACGTAAGGCACACGTAAGAATATATATACGTGTAATCTATAATTCTGCGTAAAGAATTAAAGATATTACAATTCCTTATGCTCAGTTCGGATCTTGACATACAGTTTGATTCCAGTTCGTTATTTTCACCATTTGTAATGTTTAAATAGTTATTACGAGTATGTAAGTATCAAGTAAAGCACGTTTATTGTAACATTTTTTTATGGGGAACTCTTTATAAGATTTGAAATTATCAATTTGGTAGGACTACTTACATAGCAAAGACAGATACGAAGATGACAGGTACGCCAAGATAGTAATTCTAGGAAAAAATATTTTGTCTTGGTATAGTTGATATTATTCATGGTATATGTAGTTAAACATAATGCTCATTAGCCCCTGTATTTGGTTTAGTGATTATTCCTTTTTACTGTTATCGCAAAGTCGAGTCGGTCATTGCCCCACCTATCCAGCGCCTTCTGTGAAGTATAAATTCTAGCTAGACCATTTTGCACGAAAACTGTAAATACCTATATACTTTAAGGTTAATTTATAAGCATGACACTGCAATTTAGACTTAACTTTCATTACTTAACGACAAATTAATATTTAACTGTCGTTTTAGTTTAGCGGAAATGTGGCAAATATATATTTTACTAATATATAAAGCGAAAAATGTTAATAAACATGAAATGGTAATTATATTTAACTTAGAATATAGGTATAAATAAAAATTATGTCTGTTTGTACTATGCAAATGACAGCTTTCATTAAAAACATATGAAAGTGCATATGGAGTAAGTGATACTGTATATTAAATTGACACGGGTAGAATCGCGAGGCACCGCTAGTAATGAACAAGTAAAATGACACGAATTATTATATCTCCATAAAGAGTTAAAAGGCAAATTAACTAATAAATAGTACGATGCGCCATGTCTCTAAGTAAATAACATGGTCTCATAACAATTAAGCAGCTGTCCTTTTGATTCACAAGGGAATGTGACACTATGACGTCATTTTAATAACGCTATTCGTGAATGTTTCATCGCTTTTATGTGCCCATTAAGGGTCACAACTCTGTAGTAGCATTTTTATACCTATGAAGTTAAATAGATTTTAAACGAAAAATGTATTGTAATTGGTATATTTTGTAATTGAGATTAAATAATTAATAGAAAAGCACCCGGAATACTTTTGGTTACGTTAGACACACATAGGCAATACATTTTGATTAGAACTAAATAATCAACTATTTTAAATACTGTTTCACTTGATTCAAAATGTCTTTATGTTCTTGTAGCGACTACAAATAAGATTCAGTCACAACTTTATATCAATTACTAGCTGACCCCACAAACGTCGTTTTGCCACATAAAAATAGGGGTTCGCTGTAGAGAGGTGCAAATTGGGGGTTGTATGTATTTTTATATGCTGTATCATAACAAACTAAAATCAAAAAATTTCATCCAAAAATTAAAAAAAGAAATTAAGGGTGAACAACCCCTATCACTTAGGTGGATGAAAAATAGATGTTGTCCGATTCTCAGACCTACTGAATATGATTATGAAATTTCTTAAAAATCGGTTGAGCCATTTCGGAGGAGTATGGTAACGAACATTGTGACACGACAATTTTATATATTAAGATGGCGAAACTTACTTTTGTCGTTTGAAATTTTATAATACACATTTTACTTCAAAATAATAAAATAGTATATCATTAATACGTGAGTGACCATTTTTACGTTGCCTTATATTTCAGGATAATTATAGAATTTATACAGAATCTATTTAATTTATTAATAAACAAATATTGGTGTTGCTTTAAGTATGATGTTTTTTTCCGAGACTTGATGTTATCTGATAATTCCTGAGTAGTAATAATCTATTAATCTTTTTAATAATAATGTTTGTGATACGATTTATAGTTCTGGTAATATTATCTTGTATATGAAAATACAAAAATTACTTCATTCTAAAAAAAAGAATATACTATTTACTCGTACATAAATGAGTATTTTATTGATAAGGCACGTCGGTCCAACTTCTTGACACCGTATTTCAACATCCCATTATTATATCAGCTGTAGATCATACCTTTGTCATCTTCTCAAATAAATTGTTTATAAATAAAAATTGCACTTCGCACACACAATACCATAATCTAAACTAAAATGATGAAACATGATAGCAGAGAACTTCCCTTGAATTCTGATTGACTACATCTATACTATATTCACAATTACCATATCCATCGTTCCATGTAAACTATTCAAAGCTCCCATTCATTGTATTCTTATAGAATATAAATCTTGTATCCTGTTTAATAATCGTACATAATTTATTGATGTTATTTATAACTTGCTCATATGAAAGATTGATTTATCTAGTTCATTAAAGTTTAATTTATTGCCTACAAATGCTTCGAGAGTGATAATGACAGGGATGATATCGAACGTTATGGCCTTAACTAGTCAAGAAAAAACCAATTTCTGCAAAATTATGAAGCGGGCAAACGTATAGTCGACACCCCTGCAGAGAGGGGCGAGAGGAAGCGCGCGGAGGGAGGGTGCGGCTGGCGTGGTGCGTCGGGGTGAATAGCGCGTGGGGTGGTGCGCGGCTGCGCGCTGTCGATAGCGGCCCTAACCCTCTAGACGCACCATGTGTGCGACATCAACCCCTCTCTCCGCAACGCCATAGAACCCTCGCTTACTAGTGGAAACGGAATGATCATTAAGCTCTCATTCACGTCGTTATGCCTACTCTATTTGATATCGGGTAGGTTGAAGATTCTATAGGCGAGACAGCATATTTTAAAAGATAATTAATCAGCGTTATAATATTTTTCAGCCGGTAGTAAATGGCTTAACGTGAACCACGCCAAATACATATCTCTATTATATATTTAAAACAACACTGACCGTTTGCGGAGCGTGCTGCCGGTGAAGTTGCCTCCTTGTTGCGGGTATTTTCCTTTTCTTTTCCATTGTTTCCTAGAGCAATGAATATATTTAATAATGCATATATGTAAATAATGAATCAATTTTATAAAGGAAACATTTAAAACGTGAAGTGGATCACATTTTTTGCTGATTATCAATCAATTTAATATAATGTATCAGTATTGTTTCTATAAATCAAACAAACATTATGAAGGGCGTTAACGTAAGGTTAGAAAGAAGTGAAGTAATATAAAATATAAGAGTGGAAATGAAATGTCCGAAACAGATTTCGCGACACAATGTTTTATTTCGTTTATAATGTACATATGAACTGATAGGGACTATAAAATATTTTATATAATTATTATTATATTGTGTTTCAAAAACACGCCAAAGTGCCGTACTGGAAGTGTACAATAATTTACCATGAAAAAACTGATATGAAAAGATAAACTTGCACGCTTATCTTTATCGATAACTTTTAATATAGAACCACTTACATCATCGCTTAATAGCCACCATATGACAAATTTTAGAGAAAAAATCAATAAGGAAAATTTATTGTTTTAATGTTGAGTTAAGCCCAATGTTATACTCCCTGGTACAAACATGTTTCATGTCAATTGAAACCGGAAAAATTACAGTATAGATGTATCATGTAGGACTGAGTACAGACGAAGTCGACTAAGATCATTCCCCGAAGGATCCTTTTTGTGGTGATCGTGCGCGTCGGTCGGACCGGTTGAGAGAACATTCAACCCGGCAGATTATTCGCAAAACACACCATAATTTTTAACAATACTATCTCGTTTGGAATAATAATGTAAAATTGGTATATATTACAAGTTTATACTTATGATCAGGTATGATTTTTTACCATTGTACAATTTTAGCACAATTCAAAATGTAGAAAATCGAATGACAGCGTTAATATCACCTCCAAAATTTAATACAGTGTCTCATGACATTATTTAATCTTGTATCTTTTGTTTCAAGACATAACATACTACTTTCTTGCAACAACAAGTTGCGATTGTTCGTCGGACGAGCCGACCTTGGCAGTGGCGTTGACTCGTACGGCCTCAAATCGTCTGTAACCGTCCGCGACGCACCGCATCACGATACACGACAGAATATGTCTTATGCGGTATCCGCCATGTGCACGATAGGGATCCCAACGCCCCGCAGTAAACAAATGGTCCCTCCCATTAAACTTTTAAATAACACAGATGTGGCGACAAACCGAATTGCGAATATTTTTTTAGGTTATAAATATCAAATTCAGTCATCGCTTAATCATTGCTTTGTATGAAACACATCGTAATTTTTGGAAGTAATATTCAGTTGTACTATAAGAAATTCCATGTTTAAGTTGGACGATTTATATAGCATTATAATACAATTTATCAGCAGTGGGAGACGGTTATAATGACATGTTAAAATTAGTAATGACTCACAATAGGTACAGACATTATAAAGTTCAATACAATGTCATATATTAGGCGTATTTTATGATACACTATCATTGGAGTTACACAAAACATCATTGAATATAAACTAACAAGGATATTATATTAAAGTCAATTTGTATTCTAATTAATTACTATTCAAGATAGTTTCTGCGATAAAATAGCAAGCTTATATGGAAAACTCTTTTGCGGACATAAAATGTGCATATTGCATACTCTGTGTGTGCACATATGGAATATATATACTCTATGTATTTGTAAAATATAAAAATATAACATTCTATAACTACTTAATGATGCTATATTTGTTTCTGGTATATGTTCACATTTTTTAGTGATGGATCTAAGAAACGAGCTTTCTATATTAGCTATTATGAGACAAGTAGAACATTATAAGTGACAATACAAAAGAATGAGCTTTAAGTCAAGTATGGCGCCGCGATGTACATATTGAATTACTATATACGAGGCCGTACTCGAGGGTACTCATTCAAAAGGCTATAACAAAGTTTAAATTTTGTACTATTGTGCGGAAAGTTCTTTTTGATGCAGTAAAAATAAATTTTACAAAAATAATCTAATCCTTTTTTAATTTAGCATAAAAATCATTTATATTTTTCAATAAAAAGAGTGACGATAAAACTATGTACACATTTGTAGTTATATTTTTTTTTAACTATACTGCCTCTTAGGAAGTAAGTTTAGAAAACAATACAAGTTTTAAAGAGGTTTTGACTTTTCAGCTTATACGAGTAGATATCATAAGTAATTCATCGAGTTTTGAAATTTTAAACGCGACTGTACGGGGCCATATGGCTTTGATGCTTGTCGTCAAAGTCGTGTACATGCCCATAAAAGCTTTTAAGTTGTTGTATCTAATAACGTGCTATATCTATATTTAAAATTTTAGGAAACCTTAGTATGGAAGAAACAGCTGTTTCATCGTTAATAGGTAAAAAATGTAGATATTATTTCAAGATCCTGTAGTATATCTTTTGTTATAGACAATTTTTTTTATTGTTTTATAAGCGTTTACGTGAAACATCACTCGTAACACATTTTTCAGTTTTATATTAAATTTAAATACTGATATACGTCCAATATCGTGTATTTGATAGTATAGCCGTAGTAAAAGATACTAAAAACCAGTTGTTTGAAGAGCTTTCGCGATCGCAGGTAGAAGATGTATCAACGACCGGATATAGTCGTAGATTTGGTCGAAGGCGGATGTGTCGCCATTTGCATGCGCGGCATGCTTTCGATTACAATGCGCAGAAGGGATCTGGACAGGAATATTGAATGCAAGAGAGGCGATGCTAACATCTACAAAAGTAATAGGTGTTTACAAAATTAGTCAATTCTCCAGATTTCAATGTTCATTTGGAATGAAACACGTATCTTCGTTTTAATTGCCTTCGGCTCTGCAAGTGGTTATTTTGGCGTGATTAGATTAAGAATATCGTACCCACTTAACGTATTTAACCACTGCAGGAAATGAATTTCAACTATTTACCATACGAAAGGGTATTCACCAATTATATAATAATATAAACAACAGGGAAAAAGATAGCGTAGTATATTTCCGCTTCACAGCTTCCCTTGATAACGATTATAACATATTTGAACACGGACTTATCGTATTTTTATAATTACTATCTCTTACTGGTCGAAATATACAAAACAGTGCTGTCAAACGTACTGGTCTCACCGATGGGTGATAGCATACATGAAAGATTACAAGTATTATCGCAAAGATACGTGATTATAACAAATTTCTTATCATTGTCGGATATTAACAAATACAAATGAACAACTAAAGTAATAGTTACATTTCATATAGTCAACAGTATGTTATTCTATGATATAATTACTATACATTTTGTATATACAACAACAGACGACCAATTGATATTTAAAAACGTAAGTAAGTATGTAAAATCATGTTTATAATAAAAGGGATTTCATCTAAAAATTAATAGATCTATGAAATCTTATTTGGAGATCTAGTTATACAAATTTAACAATATATGTAGCAGGTCTGCGGCACGATAGTTTATATAAGTCTAGGTGAGAATCGATTTATTTTCCTATCGTAGAGATAGTAGTTAGGTCATATGTAGGGCGCTGGCACGGCCATACCTCGGCCTCAAAGCCCGACCGGTTGCCATCTTTGGCAGCGACCGGTTTTGTCAGAATACGCGCTTTTTGTACGTAACAGTATGTCCAGTGCTTCAACTTTCATGCTTGTAGCAATGACATGTATAATTTACGTATATGACACAAACTTGAAAATATATGACAATTTCCTGTTATGCACAATATTTATCAATGGTAATAATAAATATGAATAGGGTCACAAATCTATTGCTATATTTTACGATTAATCAGTGTAAAGACTCCCTCGCAGTGAATCTCGAAGTGAGTCACAACGAAACCGTCGGCAACCGTCATGTAGGGCGAACAGTTGGCGTCGCCGCCGCCTGAATCATTGCACACCATACTATTATGCACATATTGATGCCGCAGGTAACAGAATCGCCATTGTATGCTAGATGCTATTGTGCAGCCAAACTTTTGAGGTCCCCTAACTGATTGTTAACGCCTTATTGTTATACTGTTCATTGACTTCAATGTGAAGGTGGTGTGGGTTTATTTTAATTTAGAAATCGGAATTATATATAATATCTATTTTAATATATAGATTTCACTGCAAGTCTTTTAATTTATGTAAAACATAGTTAAATCAATTATTTTAAAGGACAAATAATATTGACAATATTACATATTCAGAAATAATTTTAATGATTCCGGTGTTGGTATTAATTAATTATTGTTGTTATTAATAAATATATTTATCATATTTATAACTAATATCCTGTAAATTTATCATACTAATTATCCTGTTTCTGTATTCAGGAAAAATATTAAGAAATTCATTATTTCCAATTATAGAGCTCTAATTACGCTACTAGTAGCGCCATCGCGTGGTACTTTTGAGAACTAAAATTTGTGGTATAAGAGCGATTGTACTTTACCTTCGTAATGTAGATTGTACGGAAAAACCAAATCAAACATATTATAATAGTGTTTATAACGACACCGAGCCAGAGGACAGAGTAGCTACTTACTTATTTAATATTTCATATGAGTAATTGAGGATACATCTACCTAACACTAGATTTGTAAACATTATATTTATTTATAGTCATTGAGTTTATTTTATTTATAACTGTTGAGTAGAAATACTCAATCCAGGCATCTTAAAAATGAAGGTTATTATATACTTTTCATAAAATCTCTTCTCTTTTTTTCCAGTTTCAATTTATAGTAAACTATAGATAACCATTACTAAAACAAAACAATGAAAAATATATTTATGACGCTAGAGTGACTCACTAGAATTATTCTAGTAATGTAACTGGTTATTTGTAACTTTAATAAATTGGATTTTGATGTAGCCCTGACGTCAATGTCTTAAGTCTTGTACTTTTACACTGGTTATTTCACTATCACAATATTTATTTTCACTTTACTCCAGTCAGTTTTAAAACATCAGTAATTGTAACTAATACATTTTTAATAAGCCAGATACCGTTGTATGTTTATCGAAGTCTAAATAATTTTACGTAGGCTTATGTTTCTTTATCTTACCGACTAATTTTAAATGATGATGTTTATGTTTATATGTACAAATAATGTTTTAACATATATATAAACATTCTGATTATATATGATGTCTATGAATATAGCTACTGGATAATATTTTTAACTATCCTTTTCAAGATAAGGTCTCAACTTGTCTCTGAAAAAACATGTCATCAAAAACATTATATCTTTTTAAAACATTAATTGGCATTGTGCTACTTTAGCTCATTATGGCTCAGTTAACTGCTAAAAAGATTTTACATGATAAAATGGCATCAATAATTAAATGATTTTTTAACAATAACGATATGACTTAGTGAAAAGAAAATAATCTATCAATCATAAGTAGTATTAAATGTATCATATTCGATATTAAATGGTTAAGTATATTATATGATACTATAGATACAGATACTATAGTTATTAATAGTAATGTAACTTGAAATTCTTAGCATATTTATGTCCATATCCAACGCTGTAACTTCTTCAACATTCCTACTAATAAACAAAACACAATTTACTCTACAATAATTATATTTTTCAATTTATATTTAAACGGTTTGTTACTACGTCACGTATTTCTTTATTCATTGAAATCACTTTTATATCAAGTACCTAAAAAGACGAAAATAATGTAACGAATACGAGGTAAATGGTAAAACTGTTTCAGGTCATTCGTATAATTAAGTTTCATTTTTAAAACCTGTAGCCGAGTCTACAATCGAACACTATCAAGGAATGTTATATAATGTAGGATGGTTTGTGACTGTAGAGCTAAATGAAAAGAAATCCTTCACAAAATGACGAATGGTTACTGTGATTGAATTTGCTATGCAAAACTATAAGAAAGTGTATTTTCTGAAATATTACACATTAGGCAAATAAGATTTTGTAGATCTTAAAATACTTTAGTAAGGTATTCAATACTCAATAGTTGAGCGTCTAGTATTTATGATAATCAAATATATTCCGTTTACAATGGCAATAAAGGAGTTGTTGACGATAGCTGATCTTGATCATTGACCGTTTAAAAGACGATTCAAATTAACAGGATTTTATTATTTATAATAAAGAACATATGAACAAATACGTGTTTGAATTTTTTCTCACTAAGAACGTAGGAATTGCACAAAACCTAGTTGATCTAATCTTTTATAGAATCGGTTCAACATTCGTTGACGCTGAAACTAATGTATAAAAACTACTTACATGAATGACGAAACGGTGCAAAAATTATGTAAAATAATAGGTCTTATTTTATATTATTTTTACCTATAGTGGTCTTCATAACTTTAATGGTTATATATATTTATTGACCAAGTTAATAGATTTTTAATTTATATTTTTTTTTGTTTTTCATATTTTGTTCTTCACTTTCGTATGTTTTTTTTGGATATATGTTTTTATATTTGATGCTATCGCACTCATAATCGTACTAGTAGGTAATATTTGTAACATACCTTTCCTTATTAATAAGCTCGTAACTCTCCGAAGAGCCTCTCGTGGTGACTTTTGAAAGAATTTAGGCGTCAAGTTTGGTGGTAGTGTGAGAGGTTTGCGGGCTCCAGCATTATCCCATGCCACAGGGTGATCAGCTGTCATTTTTGATGAGGAGATTCGGTCTAGGTGCTCAATTGATGCTGGCCTATCAAAACCACATTATTATTATTACAAGAGTAGCATTCCAATTGATAGTTTGAAATAGGTACCTACTATAATCTCACCACTTACTTATTAATTAAAAGTTAGAAGGTTTATACATATTTACATCTATTGCCTCCAGGAATTATGTCTATCCATTATTATGGCACTATTCCTTTACATTTTACAACAATAAGTGGTTATTATATTAATATATATATAATATTTTAAATACCTATGTCGCTGTCGCGGATACCAGCCTCGTGGTGGACCTCCCATCCTGAGGAGATCAGCGCCTGTGCATACTCCGGATGTACCCATGACAGAGCCTCGACCATAACCCCCTAATGTGACACTACTTCCTGGAAAGACATTATCTATTATTTTTATATCATTTTTAAATACTAATTTAAAGTAAACTTTGGTATCTTAACAACTTCTAGACTATTCATATTATATTGTGATGTTAGTAGATGAAAAGGTTATATTTAAATTTAATCTGACTACTAAGGTCTACATCTATCTTGAAACAATATTTTAAGATGTAACTTGAAGATGTATTTTGGGTTTGCCTAGGTTGAACTAGACATTCCTGTAAAGGGGTAAATGTTTCCTTCTAGTTGTTAAAAGTTGCTTTGCGAACTACGTTAATGAAAGGACCACATCGGTGTTACAACAGCAATAGTAAATACGAGTTTATTTTCGATACCAAATAAACCAAACTATATTATTTTTGAAAATTAGTAATCAAAGTGATTGTTATCAATTCTTGAAAGCCATTCAAAGAAAGGGTTACATTTTTGTTAAAAAGGTGGTTTAAAAGGTGGTCAACGGAATTAACAAGCGCATTCGATGTTTATAATATCTTTTCAATAGAAGTGATATGTAGGTATATTTACTTTATATTGGACTTTAAGTAGAATGCCTATGGATTTATAAAGATAATCAAGTTTGAAAGTCGCTTTAGGGTGGTTGTGCTGCTCTTTAATAAACTTGTACAAATCTATTAATTTTCCTTTGTTTTATAAGGTAAATGTGTTTTCCTAATTGGGACACATAGAATTGAACTTTAAAATCGAAATAAGAGAAGCACTGAAACAAGGATTTTCACGTATTCCGACACAAAAGCAGTTGATAGCTCATTAGCGTTTAATTTCCGAAAAGAGTAATAGATTATACTCCTAATTGAGCATATTTAGCAATACTAAATGTACCCTAATATCTAAACTTATATGAAATGCCTTCTAATAAACACTGACCTATTGTTTGCATTGAATTCATCGTATTATTCCTAGGTGGGCCAGTAGAATTCCTAGGTGGAGTACGAGGTACGTCACAACCTCGAGCAAACACCGGTGTTTCGGGTAAACTTGCAGATGTCTGTAACTGTCCCCGGCCACTAGACGCCTCCCGGTTTTGTCTCTGTAGAGTACGACGACGGGCACCACTCGCTCCAGTATCTAAAATTTTTTGGAAAGGCGTTGTAATTTTTCTAACGTATAGCACTTAAGACATTTTAAATAGATATTTAGAAGCGTAAATCTCTTTCTAAAATAGTTTTAGTTGTCTCTTCATTTGAAACCAAGATAACATTTTAAATAATTTGATCGTATTTAATGAAAGTTAAGTAAAAATATTTATTAAGCTGCTTTTAAGTACCATTTGTGACTTTTACGTAGAAAGTCTTTACTTGCTTGGTCTAAATGTGCGTTTTAATCCTTCACGATGAATCACCAGGAAGTGAATTTATTTATTTTATAATTATATTATTTACCTGTTGGTAATGTTTTTCTATCTGTGGACCCGCTTTTGAAATTACTGTTTCTTCTGTTTTTATTATAGCTGGTTTCCATTGACCTCGTTTTAAGACTGTTTGTAGTATCTCTATGGGGAGGTACTGCTGGAGGTTCTGAAGGCCTGAAAAAAAACAAAATTGTTAGCCAATGCAATGAGGCACTGATTTCTTTATACCAATGTACTAACATGATACACAGTAGGGTACGTCATATTTCTTGGCAATTTAGCCTTTGTTATAGCAATTTTGATTGTGGGACTAGAAACTGTCATAGGCATTTTATATTCGTAGAAACTTAAGTTTGAGCAGGTAATGGGCTCATACCAAGTATATTTTTTTATTTATTTTCCATACATTTTATAGCACCAATTATACGAATATGTAGTACTTACTTTACTTAAGACGTTATGTTGCTTATCATTTATAAATAAAATACATTTTTCTAACCTTCGTCTAGACTCCAATGTGGGAGTTGGTAAAGTGTCAGCTTTTTTAGCGTGACGTCTTTCTGTCGGTTGCATTATCTCTGTATATTCATCTTCGACTTCTTGTACAGGAGAAGGTGGCAGAGGAGGGAATTTAGGTGATTCAGGAGTTTGGGGCAAAGGACCCATATCGTGGCCCAGATTTGGAGATTGAGGTAACTGATTGTGTCGGTAAGAATGTTCAACTATCTGTACATTTAAAGGAAAGTCACCGCCACTGGAAACAGCAGAATCTGATGAAGATGGTTGACGCATCAAGCTAACGGGCACATCTTTTGCACTAGTTGATTTGTGCATGCTGTTAGATCTCCGACCTGAAGAGCGGTCCCGCCGCTCTATAGACCTCTGGTTTTGAATTTCATTGTGGCTCGACGACTTTTGTATGTCGTGTCTCTTTTGCCTTTCCCTAGAACTATAACGGAAATTGTTCTCTAATATATCTTTCGAGACTTCATCACAGTATTCATCCTTATGTATATTCCAGTCTTTAGGTAAATATGGGGTAAAATGGTCCCGCCCTTGACTTAATATAGCGCTTATATTATTTTCAATTTTTCGTAGAGGTGAAGTTTCACCACTGGAACCTGGTTCTCCACTTTCTTGATCCTCTTCTTCTTCCACTGTAGTAATGAGCGCTTGTCTACTTGCACTGTTCTCTGTGTCTGCACCTAATGTCGGTAGAGATATAACACGGACCATGTTAGGTGCAACAGTGGAGAGCTCGCCGACAGTTTCGTTACATTCGTTTTGTGGAGCCTCTTCTACTTTCCCTTCTTTTATCAATGATTGAATATTATCGAATGTAGAAGAATATTTTTTAAAGTCAGTAAACCTGTTTTGCGGCGAAAGCTTGTTTTGTATAACACTGTTTTTGGTGTCTCTTTTATCTGATGCTGTTTTTCTGCTTTTAGGACTATGACCGTAATAATCTTGATTTACGTACCTATCCTGACTGTTATTAAGATCCAAACTAAGTCTAGATTTAGGAGATGTAATTTCTTTACTTATTCTAGAGTTCGGCGTACATAAATCAATGCTATATCTTGAATTTGGGGTGTTAAGTTCTCGACTTAACCTAGAGTTTAAGTCGATACTATATCTTGATTGAGGTAGACTTAAATCCGAGCTAGGTCTAGAATTGTACGAGCCAACTGAGCCTGAGCCGCTAATCGATATACTTGAACCATCTATTGATTTATCTGTGCTTCTGTTCAGACTGTGGGTTTGAATTAAATTGTTCGTATTGGAAGTTTTATTGCTAGGACTCTTAGTGAAGCTTGGTAACTGCTTACGATTTTTGCCTTTTCTTATAACATATGTACCACAAGCGAGATCATGGGCTCTACGAATTTCGGGTTCGGGATCAGATGGCGGCGACGCTTGGTTATCACATTGGGATATAGGTGGTGGTGGGGGCCAATAGTCCTCATTCCAGTCATCATCTAACCTTTGGGGGATAGAGCTGGTACTGGAATGTGATTGATCACCGGATTTCCTTCTGCGTCTACCTATAACCTGTGAAATCGCAATTTATTAAATCATTTTTTTTATCAACATTTTATTTGATATTTAGGTATGTTATGATAAAAATATGTACCTTCGTACTACCCGGTGTAAGTAGAGGATCGTCACCATCGAGAGACACTTCCCATGCTATGGAATTACGTTTCGAAGGTGTATTAGCTGTTGGCGGTGGCGGTGGGAACGACTCTTCTAATGAATCATCTGAGAAATGCTCATCGTCATTACTTTTGTTTGAACCTCTAAACTTAAAATTTTCCATGATATCCTCCGAGGATCCTCTACACACTTCTCTATGTCGCTCCATAGAACCAGCGAGAGTTCGCGGAGGTATTTTTGTTTTCGGTGATAAAATTTCATCGTCTGATCTGCTGTCTCGTTTAGAACTGCCCTTCTTATCTAATATTTTAATATTGGACGGTGAAATTTTATATGTCGGTGACTGGGTCTGTCTATTAAATTGTATATTCGGCCCCGGGTAAATAGTTACTGGATGTTCATTATATGGCTTATCATTGAATTCACTTGAAAATCCCATAAATGGAAATATTGGTGGGTTCTCAACGCTTGGCGACTTTTTTACAGCCAACGGCAGGACTCCATGCCGCGGAGGTAGCCACGATGGTACGCCATCAGGTTGAGGAGGTCTCGTACCGTGCTGCAGTGAACTAAACTTATACGGTGGCACTGACTGTTGATTAAATTGTACTGCATTAGCATCAGTGTCTTTATCCCAGCCGTAAGGTCGCTGGTGTCTCGTTTTTGGCTGAAAAAAAACGAAAATATTAATTTAAATTGTTATTTTTAATGCAAAGTGTACTTATTACGTAAAATATTAATAAGAATATACATACAAATGTTGTTTGTGTTGCAGTCGTAATGCCATTCACGCTAATAATAGAATCAAGTTTATCCTCCGCATCACGTCGTTCTATAGAAATTGAACGTTTTGCAGAATTTGCTGGCGAAACTCTGAAATTGGCAAGCATTATAGAGTTAATTTTAGTTTTTATGTTTTATTATTGCCAATAATTTATTGTTGTTACAACATCAGTTAAAATCACATAGCGTTAAACAGAGTCGGTCTATTTACTAAGTTAAATAATTAATAATTAATGATGTTGCATTTCTACTATGGATATACTTTAAATAATATTTATTGCGAACGTTTCCATATTGCTGTTTCAGTTTCCCATTCCGCAAAAACATCATTAAAATGTTGTGAGATTGCAAAATTACTCAAAATAAATGTAATTTAAACCAATTCAATAATTAAACTAAGATCACCATTTTAAAAGTATCCTGCAATCTTAATAAATTGAAAAATAATTACATTGTAGGTATTAATAAACATACTTTGGTAACAATGTTGAAATGATTCTTTCAGCTTCTTCTGGCGGAGGCGGAGAGTGAGGCGAATGTGGCTCTGGGGGCGATGGCTCTTCGTGCTCTTCTGTTGGTCGAAAGCCCAGCGCGAATTTCGCTCTGAAATTAAAGAAAACTAGGTATTTATAAACATATTATACATTAACATTTTGTATGTATAATTTCAATTGTTCTGGAAAAAACATTTACAACATTATACAAAAACTGTTATGAAACGTAAAAATATACTTTTCTTAAAATAACTAACTTATGACTACTGCCATTTTAAATAAAAATTACAAAAGAAATATAAAAACATCTTATTAGCGAGGTATCCTAAATTTTAATGTAATCTTGTATTGTACTTAAAGTTTATGAGGTCTTTCTTGTAGAATTGGGAGGAAAACGAGCATACCGTTTTCGGCAGCTTTTACCGTCGCTTTGAAAACAGACGCATAGCCGGCATTAAGATCTTAGTCATATTATAGTACATTGTTGAATCAGGTGCTGTTGCTAATATTTTTTTATTGAAAGTGTTTGGCAATTCATTGATTTAAGTCGAAGTTTTCACAAAGTTAATTTGACTGACCGTCTTCCGTTCATGCTCATGTATCCATCGTCTTCAGAGGTATGTCCGGCGAGTGGCGAGTCGTCGTCGGTGGCCGGTGTGGCTGGCGTGGCCGGGGTCGCTGGCGCGCGCGCCTCTAACGACCTCGGCTCACCCTCGTCGTACTCGCTTAACACTTGATCTAACAGTTCCAAAGAGCGCTGTACATCGTCGCACCCTCTGAAATAGTTAAATCTTTGATAAGAAAAAAGTTCAAGATATTAAGGTGACCATTTTTCTAAGTCAAACAGAAATAAGAAACGTGAACTTCCTTTGATGTAGCTTCAACCATATTTTATTATTAAATGATGCACTGTTGACCTATTTGTATTAATTTCCAGCATACGTAAAAAGGAAATGACGATTTCTGCACTTCATAATATCTATGTACATTGTTTGGTGACCCGGACGGAATTTTAATAATGCTACCACACGTTAAAATTCTTTAATGAATTACAAAATATAAAATGCTTGTGTAACCCACGACCTTTCAGCGTAAGACAAGGTAGACGTATAGCTAGACTCAATAAAATTTCCTTGCAGTTAGATTAATTCTTTTTTCTACAATATCTTTATGTACCACATGCCACAGACCACCAATTGGTGCTTTATCGATTATACAAAAAATCTAGACGTAAGGTATGATAACCAAGTTCTGTTAGTTTTTTTAATTAATAAAGAATATTATTCTATTAATAGGAGCTGACAATTAACTTCTTACATGTATTTGTTAACACAATATCTAGATAAATAGATCTGGTAAGAGTACATTAAGTTATATTCAAAATAAAATCTAGCAGTTAATGTTAAATTGATCTTATTTCCTCAACAAGCTAGACTGGATTTGACCCCATAATGTTTCCGCTAACCGCAACATTAGAGCTGAATTAGATGATAACGATGGAGGTTGCTCCTGTCTTCCGCTATCTCTCAATATCTATTAAGTTGATTTTATCTTACTTCACTGAACTTACTAATAAGCATTACAGTAAGATTACAGTATATCAGTATACGTCATTACGATTTATCTACAATATTTCATTATTACATAGCATTTTTGTCTGCTTTTCAAGGATTTTATGTAAAACAAAATGACTTTTTAAAAAAGGGTATCACAGTATGAGAACTATTGGGGATATTATAAAGAGCATTTTACCGACTGACACAAAGCAATCCGCTTGAACGAAGAGGCGTTCGCTCTTACACCATCTCTCTGAAAGTTATCATTCGCTTCACGATTCTTCCGCAAGGGGACGCTGTTTCAATTATTGCATTTTTTGCATAAACATGAACTTCTTAAAATAGATGTTACTGAAGTTAAAGTTCTGCGGCACCGCAAAATCGGGCTATGATGTCTAATGAAACTTCTGTTATTAATTTAACTTGAAAATTAAACGATTCACAAGTATTTAATTACTCACTGGGGAAGAAAGTTATTTTATAACTCATGTACTGGTATACTCTTTTTCTGCCTTAATCACAACAGCTGAGAATGGCGACCCTTTTAAATCACTGACGCAAAAAAGAGGGTAGTTATAGATTTGACGTGCCTATCTAATATTTAACATTAGGTAACCTTAAACGCAAAGCTTGATAACTAAAACTTTTAATATTATTCTATTCCAAATTCTTTAAGTGTCCCAATTCAATTGTATAACAATCTTTTCCTCTACCAAATCTAGTTTTTTTATACAATTAACTTCATTAGAATTTCAATTCCATTTACATGCATATAAACTTTAACTTTTTCAACATACTAAAAAAAACATTTAGAAAAGTCTAATTATGTTATACACATTCTTCTTGAACATTTTGTGTCTATACACGGTGATGTGATCTCGTACGTACTGACGTACAAAATCACATCACCGTCCACCGAATATTACTATTGAGTTAAGTTATAGTTCTAATGTATTATGAACTAAAATGTTTAACTGTTGTTTTAGTCTAATACTGTTAACATATGAAAGTTAATTTAAATGTTTATTCACCAAAAGATGTTCAATACCTCGCACTCGTGTTACTAACAGCTATCGAGTGGTTCATTAGAGCTCGCCTCACTAATGATCTCAGAAGTTTTCAAGTATGACTCTCTAGCAGACAGATAGAATTAATTTTTCCAGACTAATCTTAGCAGGCCCAAGCCTGCTAAGATTAGTCTGGAAAAATACCCGAGACATGGGTCTCTGGTATTTTTATAGTTCGTTGAATCGTGGTTTTCGTAAATACGTTATTGTGAGTACACTTCTTTATTTATTCAGACCATGGTAAGGCTAATTTCGTATGCACAGTGCTTATCAGGAAAAATGAAAAAACTACAACTTCACAAAGAGAAAATAAACAGTGCAGTGAAATTGTTCTTTGTCTGCTTTGAGTAGGTTATGTCAAATGTTAAAAGCAACCCTTAGGTAACACTACTGCATATGGGGATGAATTTCAAAAGTACGGAATTAAAAGCAAATAGAGGCTATGAAATGAAAGTGTACATGAAATGAAATGTCAAAGACAGATAGTATTTTCATGGAGCGTGTAAGAGTAAGCCGTATCAGGGAACTAGGGGTAAGCTCGGTAAGACACAGTTCACATATAACGTGATAAACAGTAACTCAACTCCAAACATTTACATCATTGGATGATTACATGGTGACAATAAAAATTGCAAAGATATCTGTGTTTTATGACCATTTTAGAATTGTATTCAATCATTTCATTATATTATTCTTAACATACAAAGAAAGTAAACTTTACCTGCATCAGGAATGCTGCACATATTTTAAGGCAAATAACTATGAACTTGCAGTGTTTCAATTCACATGTCTTCCTAAGGATATGTTGAATTTAATCGACACTAATATAAATTGGATTTATAATAAATTATAATTGAGAAGATATAGAAAAGAGGAAAAAGATTGAATTGCGAATCTGAAACTTAATCCAGGCAGCTATAATAGAGTTTATTTGGAACTAGTGTTTAAAGACTTTGTATGTATATCGATGTCACTGATTAAGCATTCGTACTGTGGTGAAGGTACGCTGGCGTGTGTATCGCCTATTACATTGTACCGGCCTGCCACAAAGCAGAGCACTCAGAGTGAGTGCCGCGGCGCGCGCCTGCCTTTGTTTTATTTCACCCACACTCCTTCGCTTTCGAAACTTTTAAGAGGGACTTTAAATTGCGTTCCTTTATTTAACTCGCTGGATTTGCGCTGATTAGTTGCTACATGAAGTCCGTCAAAGATTGTAACTACTACCATAACACAATCAACGTGAAGTCCAAGTTTGGAATTGATGAAAACAGTGTTGCTGTGGTTGTAATGACTGCAATATCATAAATAACTTTAATTGAAAACGTATATAAACGCGAGCCTCAGTTTATAGTTAAAAAAATTAAATACAAAATATACTTCTTAAATTCAGGCAATATGAGAAAGTTCACTATTTGTAAATAATAGAATATGACCTGTAAATAGATATGACACAAAATAAAATTTACCTTCATTTTCAAAAAAAATATTTTGTGTACTTTATATTGCGTTCATGAACACAAGAAATCTAGCGAAGGAATATGCGTGCAGATGCTTTTCGTTATTGCATTCATGCAGTTCAACAGAAATTATTCCATAGAACATATAGCTGTTTCCGAGAAATCTATTAAATTTGACTTTATCTGTACTTTAATATTTATTTTTTAGCAATATATTACATGTTCATTATTTTTAATAGAAAGTAATAATATTTCATACAAGAAAATTTAATCGAAATAAACTTCCATCTTAGACAGATTGAACAGGAGTGTATGTATATGTATGCAATGTTTGGAATGTTTTTTATACGTACTATTTTCCAAAAATTTGTACCTCGGGTACAGTAAGTATTGTATTAATGCTACATTAAAAATACCTGCTTTCAAAATTGCTCCTGTTTAGTGTATATTATATATATCTTATGATAGGCCTGTACTTTGACTGCTGAAAGAGTATGCTGCGCTGGAACTGTTTATGCGGAAATGAGTGCAGCAAGGCGGAAGTGTAAAGCGCCCCCCTGTGCACCCTACCCCCGGGCGTCGACCCGCAACGTTGTACGCGCCGCAACAGCCTGAATTGCGTCTTCTTACGCTTCCACAGTATATAATATTCGAAAGAAGGTTGTCGGTCTTGGTGGTTACAAGATAATTATATAGCAAGGCTGGCTTTATACCTATATTTATAACTAGATTATATAAGTACTATAAGTTCATGCTATATGTGATCCAATTTACCTTACTCAAAGAGGTGGCAAGTTCAAGTTTGAAGTTCTTGCAAGAATTTCGAGATATCTGTATAGATGCATACTTAGACGTATTTCATTTTCTTATTCTTGATGGCAAGAGATGTGATACAAGTTTGACGTGGTTGTCTGTCTATGGTACCGTCGTTCTTTAAGTGATGTGTCGATTTTAATACAGTTTATTTGTGTTATTTCAATCTAGTCTATGTTAGTTTCATCACTTATAAAAACAAATACTGTGGACATGCATGCAAAACATCCGCGATCAATCGGTAAATGATTGCGGTGGTTTTAGTGCACTCTTGGGTCTTGTCTAAGCTTTTACTATCGAACAAATAAAGGGCCTGCTCGTCTCATTAGGCATATAGTAGTAAGAACAATAGTGATGAATTGATGAAGGTACACAGCTCATAAGAATATAATTAACAAATTTCCAAAATTGCGATTTATTGAATTGGTTTCAACATTAGTATATTTATTGAAAAATTCAAATCCTGACGACACCTTGCAAATAGATGTAATAGTCCTTAAAAATATGACAATACACCTTTATCCGTTAGGTTAACCCATTTTATTATTTTTAAACTTTCATGAATTCAGAAAAATGGCACTAAATGCATATTTTGTTTGTGAAAACTTAAAATTAAAAAAAAATTAAAACTTGGCCAATTAGCTAGTTCAAGTTCCAAGTTTTGTTGATAGAGAGCTGCGGTAAGAATTTCAAGAACGAGTAAAGGTAGATTTTATTTATTTATTTTTCAGTACTTTTTCAAAAGTTCGAATATAAACAAAACTACCTATTTCTATAAATATATTGTGGGAAGATGTGAGCTTCCCGCATTATACGTGTCAGAACGAGAACTTTTTTGACCTATAAATTATTTTTCCGCATTATGACTTTTATAATTATAATTGCTATCAAATGTATCTGACTTTGCTTCTTCATTAAGGTTTAAAAATGCTCATATTTATACACCTGTATGAGGACTTGAATTTGGTATCGTATATAGTCCATGTGTATAAAAGCAGTATTTTGACATTTCGGGATGTTAAACACATTTCTATTATACTGTTGTATATAAATCATTTTAGTTCTAAATTTCATTTGCTTTAATACATAACAATTTAGAAGCAACAAACTGAGACAGCGACGCGCCACATCTGTATATTTCAATCTGTAGACATTTAAAGAAAGTCTTATCGGTCCAAGAAATTTTGAAGGAGATGCCAATAAGCAAGGCGACTCTAACAACACTTCACTCAAGTTACTTTTTTAAGGAATTGTAACCTTCATTCAATGTAATAGAGTTTACAATCCAAATCAAACCCCATTATTATCGGCTGCAGCAGTTTAAAGCAATTTTGAAAGTCAATATTGAACTTCTCTACTCAAAGGACCGATGTGTCCCATTGAAATAAATCAGCGTTGGAATTACTTGACAACTTTTGAAGTTTATGACTTGCGTGCATTTTAGATTATTATGGTGATTTATTAGATTAAAATTAAATTATAAATAATTGATTATATATTTTTAATCTTTCAACATCTAAATTAATAATAAAACAACGATTATAATAGCAAATCGTTATAGACTGATCAAGTAGAGACTTTTTAAAATAGTGAACTTTACTTAGCGTATCTCATACACAATTAACTAAGCTTATTAGAGAAAATAAGGCGTTAAACATTTTGATTACGTCAACGCCATGTTACTTATACACTTCACTTAAATGAATAAAGTTTCCGAGTACAGTAAACAGGTATATAAATAGTTGCAAAGTGATGCCAGACGACCTCAGATTGGAGGCGTTAATTAAGCCATTAGCTCGCTCTCGCTGCTCGCCGTTTTGGTTCAACGAAAGAAGCTAGGCCTGGAAGAAATCGTTTCATAAATTGTATGCGAACCAATTTTATTTATTAAAATTTTGAACATTTTGAATAATTCCAAGAGGGTATTTCTTAGTGTAGACCATTATTAAAACATATTTAACACCAAATTTTTGTGTACAACAATTTTCGTGCTGTATGAAATTGATAAGATTATGTGTTCAGTAACAGAGTCAAGTTTGAATACTACTTTATACAATATGTAAGTGTACATATTGTAGAAAATAGTATTTACAACATATTTTTTTCCCATATAGTAAATTCAGTTTCTAATAAGTTATATCCTTAATTATTAAAATAGTGAAGGATTGTTGACCATTCGCGTTAAACCTTCTTCATACAATCATTGATATTTCGTTACGTTATGTTGGAAATTGCGGAGGGCGCGTAATATCAAATTTCTCTAATCTATTTCATCACTGTGACATTTTCATTTCAGGATGAAGAGCAATTTCTCATGGAAATTTATATTTTCACGCGTCTGATGTGATATTTGAACGTAAATTTTCATTTCACATTTACCTGTTGTGCTTACAACACTCGTAAATATAGTGTGAGAATGTAAACGTGGAACATTTGTATGTAATTCAAATATATTCTTTGGATTTCCACTCTGGATTGATTTCCGCAGATCCAGGTGTTTTGTATACTCGTATAATGTTCCATTGACATTCTCCTAACAAATTTATATTTTAGTGTCGAAAGTATTGTTTAGCAAATTTCAGGTATAGAAAGCCTAATGCAAATTCAGCTTAAAACTACGATGAACGTAATTAAGTTTCGGGAAGCAGACATTCTCCATCGATCCTAGACTGTGGCTAGACAGCGATGCGCCTACAAAAACTATATTTTCATTCAAGCTCTTTTTATTATTTCTGTTACATTCATTCATTACGAGACCAATGGCAATGTTGAACGAATTTACATTAGTTTAACTAAGATTTATAAATAGGGTAATGGGTGACTTCTATATCAAAATAAAACGCACTCGTCAAAATCTATTCACAAACAGCGGCATTGAAATGAAAATTACATAAATTTACATACTTACAAAAGTGTAAGGCGTAAATTCATCTACAAAATAAGCGATGTTCAAAAACGAAACGCAGTTTTTTATTTTGTAGATGAAGCCGTGTCTAACGGTTCCAATAGATAGATATCTTTTAACCGACGAATAAAATTGACGGCTTTTCGATTGAATTTGAATATTTGTATTGAACTGTCATTTCTTCGATGTTTGTTAATTGGTTTTTCTTTCCTTCACACAACAACAAATCGATGTGCATAACGATAGTGAGAGAAGGAGAAAAGAGTGTTGTTCATTTGAAATATTAATTAATTTTTATGAAATACAACATTGTGTAATAAAACATCAGGCAGACCTTTTGATCATCCGACACGAATAACTGACACGTTTTAAGTAACGTCTATTTTTGTAATAAATGCAATTTGTGTGTTTTTTCATTACAATCATGGTGAATACCTGATATTTTTTAACGTTTTATACTTTTTAAGTGAAATATACTTCAATTTATGTATTTGTAGGGTCGAAACCAATGCTGTAAACGTGAATTTGATGAGAGATGTACAATAAAGCTAGCTTCGAAAAACAATAAGTGTGAACGAGAATTAATAAATTACGACGGCACCCTCCTAGTTCCTGTTGCCATGGTATTGCGAGAGGGTCCCACATAGGGAGTTTAAGTTACTAGCAAATGTCACCTCTTCTTGACAATAAGCAGCGACGACCCTACCGAGCATGGGCCGGATGCTGCAGCATTAGTTGCGTGATTTATTTGTCTGGCGTGTGTATACTTGCGTAATTTTACGAACAATAAGTGGATACTATGCTTTATCGGTCAAATATCTTTAGACGTAATACAGATCATTCATATGTAAATCCAATAAGTAGCTATCGAGATATCTATGTAAATTATTCCGATAGAACCATTTGAATTCGAATAGATATACGAGTATGTATCTTAGCGAAACACACGAATGATTCGAAATATTTTTTAGAAATATGAATTTAATTTTTTTTGATAGAGCGTAATAATGCTTGTAAGTCGTCACTTTATGTTTGAAAATCAATATAATCACATCCGTTTACGTAGCCACCCTTACAAATTGTTTGAACCCTATCACCGTACTCCAAACCCCGATGGCACTCACCGCTCTTTAAAAAAGCGGTGTATAAAATCTGATGGCACCCTACAGCTTACCCCACGTTGTACTTATCTGCAGTTAATTATCTGTGTGAGGGGGAACGCAGGGAGTAGACGCCATGGATGCCAATTTCTCCCTGATTGTAACTAGTCAAGCCAAAGATGCGCGCTCATGTATAAGTTACATCAAAGTAATATTTTCAATTTGTTAAAGAAAATCCTGAGACTGCTAGACTAAGTAAGAGGCATTAAATAAAGGTTTTTAAGTTTTAAATGTGTTGTAGGCAATTGAGTTGAGAGACGCTGAGGAGGTAAACCGTTAGGAGGCAAAGTTTCCTGCAAGAATAGCCTGGCGCGCTTGTACACGGTAAGAGCGCAATTCAGGCTTCAAACGGATAAATTAGATTAATCACACTCGCTTTGACGACCAGGTGCTAATGGAAACACGTAACGGCCTCTAAAACGCGAAGTGCTGACGAGCTGAACGAGGTTGTCATTAAAATTACGAGTCCCACTTGTAAGTGTACATGTAACATTTGGCCTGTATGCAGTGGAGTGTTACGAGTATGCATAAACATCGTTTTGAACTATCGAGGTCTTTAATTATGAATATAGAAAACGGCTCCATAGGCAGCTTAAACTTCCCTCTTAGGCCTTAGCCTAGCAAATGTGTCCAGTAAGTGTCACCTTTACTTACACACTTCGTAACTAATTTTCACTGTGCTTGTTAAGTAACTATAATATGTTGTAAGTATTATATGAATATTTATGAGTTTTCAAAGAGTAGGTTCCTATTACGGTGTCTTATTTTTTTGCATTCGTTATGTAAAAAAATATTGTCTGTTGCCAAATGTGTGATCTAGTTTTACTATGAAAAAATATTAAATGTCACATTCATGAATAAATTACGACAAATCGTAATGTTAAGATATTATAATGAATATTTTATTTTAAAATGTTAATTTTTATCTAATGCGTTTCTAGGAACACCTACTCTATTTTCTTTATAAGGTTTTATAAAAGGATTTAGATTATTACCGTTATACTAATGGTAGCGCATAAACTGTAAAACGTTTAAAATTTTCATAGTATGAGCCATTTATGATTTTTATTATATTAAATATTTCATTTGATTACCTCAGTGTTAAAAATGTTAGTAATTAAAGTAAACAACATCATAAAAAAGATAAGAAATATTTAGTTTTAATAAAATAAAATCCATATATTAGTGCACAGTTCCAAAACCAAATTAGTACGATGATTATTATTATACATAATATATACAAAGTTCAGATGATGAGAAGTTCGTTAAATTGGTTTTCAAGATTTTAGAACATTAAGTACGAAATTTTAGTATTCTACAATGAAGTTACAAATAACACATGGAGGATCGATGAAAAATCATGAAAACGGTTTTCACAGAAACGATAAAAGCATTTGATGTGGAGTTGGGTCATTGTAAGGTCGATGACACGGAAGCACTTTACACGTAGGCATTGTTACAAGTGAAAATCTTACACGCTATAACCCTTATGCTTATGAAAAATCTGTTGTCGTATATAGACTTATAGGACCACAATATTTTGAAAGAAAAGGACAATTTTAACATTAAGTATTGTCTTGATGTAAGCCTGTATGTAAGATTATACAATATACTTGTAAATGCAAAACATTTCAAGTGCTTCCAAATTTATTTCGCTACTATACAACAGGTTAAGATTTCGGAATTTGTAAACATGATTTTGTGATATTGTGTTAAAAGTTTCCCAATTTTTGTTCGACAATATAATAGAAATTATTACGTAAATCAGTACAAATTGTGTACAATTTTTCTTAGAATTCAATTTTTTAAGTCGCGTCCTTATATGTTATATAATACAAAAAATGCGGTTATATTTTCGATAAGAAAGCGCTATTTTGCCTATGTTATTTTTATGTGTAAATAGAAAACAAACAAATTAAAACATTTGTCAGTAAATCTAATTTTTTGGTTATGATGTTATTGTCTAGAATGCTATTTTTAAAACTAAAAGCCTTATATAATATATCATTCGTTATACTCCAATGAATGTACCGTCAAAATTGTTTAGCCATTTCATATGTTAGTCGGGACAAACAGACATAAGTAAGATACAACGCTTTGTTCAATGTGTTAAAAATGTGAAGGTAAGAATAAAATAAAGGGTTAATATAAATGATTATGGTTTTGAAGTTCAGAGTGAAATACTTAAATAGGCTATGAATATTGAAATAAATGGGAAAAGAGGCAGACGTACCAGGTCGTTAGCCAGGGAGCTTAAATTATATATCCCTATGCTCTCATTTGAGTAATTTACTTAAAAAAATTGCCAGTCCAAATATTCCTCTAATTTTGGGTATACATAAAAATTATACTAATTTGTAGATAGCAGGTATTTACTACGTACAATGCTAATTACTTTTCTTAATATGTACATTTATTACGACTGGAAATAACCACTGCTTTCCGCTGCCAGCACTAGAAAAACGATAAACTATCAAACATATAAAAAATACCTTTTTAAATAAGTTTACTACAATTAAACTTTTTACTTTAAGACTGATTCTAGTTTAAATCATCGATATTAACCCACAAGAAAATATTACAAATCTGTTGTCGGTAGTTAAGTGAGGATAACAGTACACGTGAGAGCAAATTATTGTTTGGTGAAGAGCCATTAATTTCAGTAATATCAAAGTAAGTACTTATATTACCGAAGTTGAGGTTAGGCAGATACTCTGTCAATTAGCATTGGCGTATTCGCTCCTAACTTATATTGTAACATTGTTAGGAACTCTTAGTACATGTACCATGTGTTACTTTGTGATGATAACAAATTCCGAATAATAAATCTATTTTATAATCAATATATTACAGTTTACATTGTATACACTATTATACCTATACCTAATATTTTGAGAATTTTCGCGAAGGGCCAAGAATTAATTACGCAATATAATTCATTAAAAACATACAACGTTCACAAAAATATGTCCGTTTCGCTGTCCTCTCGTTTGTTTGAGCAAACATGTATTAAAATTTTTTGTTATTTGCAACCTACTCCACCTTCGCATAAGTGCAGTATAGCGTCATTAACGTATGTTCATGGTTGACAATTCATTTTTACGACTCACTATCGATCATTAAATATTATCTACTATAAATATAGTCTTAGCATAGATGTTCGTTTATAAATATTGCGCGTTTAATGTTATAGTAACCAACCGTGACATTTTTAGTAATATTAGATATGATTCAGCGCAATTTGACCAGCACATTAATGCAAATAATATTTTTATGTATTAATTCGACTAAGTTACACGACCTAATAACGTCGCTCGACGTTACAAATATTTCCATACATGCTTTGTTTCATAATTTAAATATTAATTAATATATACAAAAAAAAACATAAAACGAATTACTGAAAAAGTTTACTCGTCGTCTGTGGCAGCCTGGCGCGGAGGGTGTTTAACGGTACCTTCACTTTTGCCAGGGAAACTGCGACGTACGTTTATGGTATTTTATTCTTACAATTTTACCTTAAATTTAAGATGAACAGCAAAAGTTTGTATGTGTTGTAAATTTTCTTGTAAAGTGCCGATAAATAGTCAACGATTTTTATTCGTGTTTAATGTTAATAATGACAATATTATTACCCATTTTTCTTATTTTAAATTATAATCATTTAATTATTTTGAAATATATTAGCAATTTGTTATTGTTTTGCTTTATTCAATAAAAAGAGATTTACATTTTTTAATATTTCTTATTCGAATGACAATTAATAAAATGTCTTATATCTTATTAGAATTTATTTACGTCAAAATGTAAAACAATTATAATGATCCGTATAAACAAGCTTGTACAATTCGAACGAAAAAATGTTTTTATTAATTTACGCATACGTATATTATTCTTTCGCTTTTCAAATAGAACAATGAGCTTTCAGTAGTGCAGTGAATCCTTTTTGTCATTCAGTTTCTATGAAACGTTTATACAAAACTTGGTAAAGCAGGTGGTTGGCGACGCAAAGCTTATTTGAATTCCTTGTGTCAGTTCAGCTGTAGATTATTGTAGATGGTACTACGATACTGTTATTTACATGCAATAAATCTATGAAGGATATTTTTAGTTTTTAAATGAATAACAATTTTATATATGCAACAAATCTGTATAAATAATAACAATTAATGGCGAATTTAGTTGAGTGGTGGATGTGGGAAGGTATAATCAAAAATCAGAATAATAAAGCCATCCTTATTGTGGGCCACATCCAAATCCGTTTAGTGTACATTACTATAACAAATAGACAAATACGGATAGTGATTCTGTGTAAATTAAATTATTTAGAGATAGATATGCTATAAGCTAAATTCGATTGCTCAAACGTGGAAAATTATATTTTCCGAGATCCATATGTACGGAAGAGAAGAAGTTATCATAAAGACAAGGTTATATTGCGCTATAAAAATAAATCAGATTGTATTTGCAAGTCATAAAACTTGCTTAGTTTAAGCAAAATTGGAGAAATAACTTCGTATTATAGTATAGCCAGTCTCTTAATATCTTTTGAAACGATATTTATAATCGGTAATATATGTAGATCTTTTGCACAGTTTTGTTGATTGAAGAGGTGACGTCCCAAATAAACTCATTGGGAATAGTGAGTTGCTTATTAACATTCATGGTAACACTCCTTTTGATTAAAGAAATAGCCAGTAAATCATAACACACCCTGATATATTGTTCGGGTGTGTAAAGGGTTTTGATATTACCATAGCCGTCTCTAGACGATAGTCTAATCTCTTAGCACTATCGAAATATTAAGGTAAAATATAACATACAAAAATGTCAACGTAATATTGCTTTTTAATATTTGTATTATTATAAATTATCTACTTAAATATGTTCAAGACTTAGGTAAGGTTTTGAAGGCTTAATCGATTTCATTGCTTCATAAATTACAATGTCGACAACTAGAACTTTGGCTTTTTACGTCATTTAACAAAAATTTAAGGTTGTCCAAATGTTTATCGATGTAACGAGATAGAGTTTCCGTCGTGTATAGTCACTTTTGTAATCCTAAACAAATTTGACGAGCGTCTCGTTTCATTGAATGAATTTTATGTTGATCCTTTCTTCTGCTCAGCAAATTGAATTTTGTTATGGTGACGTCCCTTTTCCGTTTAATTCTATGTACTTTAATATGTTTAAGCATACATTTTCAGGGACTTTTCCTTCCATCAAAATCAAACTCTGCAACCTGTGTCAACGAAGTTTCGCATGAAAGCATCAATTGGTTACATTTCTATTTTCATTAGCTACATCAAAACTACATAAATGTTTTCGTACTAATTCATACAGTAAAGTTTCACGCACATCTGTAAATTGTAATAAATGCTTGAATAAATGATAAGGTGAAATGCCATCAGAAATCGGAAATTACATCGTTTGCAATCGACTAAATTGGAAACCGTTTCAAATCACGTCCCACAAAATCTGTGAGATATTAATTCTGAATCAAGTTAAAATACAATATCTTATAGATATTGAGAGCTTCATCGGAATTTTGATGGAATATTAAACTAATAATTATTAATCGTGGTATGAGATAATAAGACATTGGTATTCCTATGTTATGGTTTTCATATATAGTGTTTCTAATTTGTGAACTATATAACATGATTGTTACTAACGCTGACTTCGAAAAACAGATTCGTAATCTACAATCACAATAATTTACTAAAATAAATAAAAAATACTAGTAGACATAATCCTGCATGATTAATTTATACAAATATATTTTTGATGAACCAGTCAATACATAATATTTTAATTTTAATGAGACTTCCGAAAGCGAATATGAGTCAAAACTTTCCATTATTAATTAAAGCTTTAATTTTATGAGTTAAAGCAAATACAGATTTTAATCGCAATACTTTTATAGATTTAAAAATGAGAATGCAAATACTTTTATATATGAGTCACCGATAAGCAAGGCGAAGACCTAAGTAGATTTATTTCGAGCCTTCGGACAATGCTAATATTGATAACGTAACTTCAAATAGAATGAAAGCTGTAATAAGGTGCTCTATTTTTATTTGAATTTCATTGGGAAAACAGAAACGTAAATTTACAACGTATAAGTAAACCTATTAAAAAGGTTTTTATGTCATTGTTGGTAAACATTAGAACATGGAATAGGAAATAAAATAGTTTTATGAGGGTTCTTCGCGTAAGGGTCATCACGTCAAGAGAGCTTTGATCAGCAATGTAATGAGCCCGCGGTCCACACTCGCGGAAACTTTTACGGGACACTAACCCACTTCTAAACCATTGGAGTAGCCCTATATGTCCATAATTCTCTGTCCTTTAAGAATGCCTTCGTCAGTAACCTTTAAGCCGGGGTCGATTGCTGACAACATAATAATATAATGACCTCTTATCTTGTCTCACTTAAAGGTCTAAATCGTTGAAGGTTAAAGTATTATACATTTGAATCTAGATGAACGTTAGCTGAGTGTAACTCAACCAAATGCAAACAACTTGTCGATTATAAAACGTTTTATATGTAAATTCAAACAAATTTTTATGTAGCATCTTTATACGAATTATAGCTTACTTAATTATACATTATACTTGAAATACACAAGTACGTAAGTGGAAAACTATATAACAAATTTAAGCTTTCCATCAAGTATCATTGAAAATAGGTATTAAGGCAAATCCCAAAATTTATAATTCCATTTGGGTAGGCTTAATGGTTTAATCGACAACAATTTCGATGGAATGTAATCTAGGCTGTCACAGTGGTATTATCGGATATATAATAAGGCCTTTATAATCAAAATATTTCCTAAAATTAATAGTTCACCTTAATACAAAATAATTAATAATAGCCGTACTGAAAATTCAGAACTATAAATTTTGGAAAATTCAAAACTTTACAAATATCGGCCCATATAATCGAAAAAATAACGTAGAATGTTTTGACTCACCAGAAATTATCATTTTCACGCATATTTGTTATTAATATATAACCACATCCGATTGGTTGAGTTTTCACTGAATAACAAGTCGAAATCATGCTTACGAAATGATAGAAATCGTTCTTCTCCAAGTAAAAATTTAGTTATCATCTGTACAGACAGTCTGACATGATAAAAAATTACGTGATAATTTAAAGTGAAATTCAAGAAGGGACTTCGCGTAAGATAGATTTACATCAGAGCTTAAAATTCTTCCTGAATCGCTACGATTTTAAGGACCAAGACAGGATTGCAACATATCGATCGCGTCTAGTTATACCAGCACATTTATCACAGTGATAAACTGATTAGCCTGTCCTTAACGTCGCTCGTTGGAAAGCATTTGAGATATCTCTTTAGGTATGATACACAAAACACAAAAATGTTACAAAAGGATTATAGTAATTCCTCTGAAATGCGCCCGTTTATTATTGTTACAAAAGGTATAAGGGAGAAGAGGTGGACAGCGACATTAGCACTCACAGTGATAAAGTTGTACTGAACCAGAAATAAATTGACCTAACAGAGCGAGGTCCAACTTTGTAACAGCCTTTAATATTGAATAGTTATAAACAGCGCATGAACTCCGTACCGCGTACCGTAAGTTGAGCGGAATTCCGGCACTGGTGCTGTTTGTTACTATGCATATAGCTGCTAAATATGTAATAAACGTGCACAGGTAGTATGGCCAAAGTTTGCTTCAATAAATATTTAAACTGTATAGGCTGTGTCTCTAAGCTTGTGATTGCTTTTTACATGTGTAACAGTTCAAATAGGCACGTCAATAAAGAAAATCGCTAAGAGCCAACGATCACGTTATCAAGCTTAATTAATTTACTTTAGTAAATCAAACAATAAACGAATCAATAACAAAACGCATTTCACATTTTCATAGATCCAAGAGATTTTATTTCCATAAATATATCAAGAGATACCTAATGAATTGTAAGTTATCATTCCAGTATCTTATAAGGGATCAGCCAAATGATATTACTGTTTACGCCAAATAAGTACAAAGATGTCAAACTAAATATTTACGTTTAGTACTAAACTGGATTAGTATTAATATTTCTAAATTTTGAGATTGAGCAAAATAGACACTCTAATCTGTAGCTATCATAGAGTAAATTAATCTTCATCACAGTACAGGGTTAACATTTTAGAAAGCTTAACACTATTATTAAAGGTGATATCATCTATCTCGCGACCTGTCCTAGAAGAGGGTATAAAAATATTAAAATAAGTAATTGCTCTATTCAGCTTGCACCTGACGCCCGTCGAACATTTCCCTATTCCTCTTCCCTAATGCGTTCGCCCTTTTTAAGGGTCTCGAGGACCATTCTTTGGTGAACTTGTTCAATCTACTTTGTCTACGCATAATTTTCTACTATACGCATTAACAATTACATCCACTAATTTAACAACGACGTGATGAATTATTTTCAAATATTAAATGTTAAAATATTATTAATTCTTCACTATTTTAAGGCTATGTGTTAACGACACTAATGAACTAGTTTTATATAATATTTGCTCTTTGTTACAAATTATAAAATGAGAAAGGACTGAAAAACAACACTCGATGTAATATAGAAATATAAATACAGTAATTAATAATTCTATAATACATTATGTAATATAACATTAACCTGTCACATATTAACGATATGCCCTTGTTTATATACAATATGGTACAAGTATTTCGAAAATCATCGATTTCATAAATATCCTAACAGCTTTCAGATTAAAAAACTTTCGAAAAAGTTATAGAGAGCTAGATCAGCACTTCTTATACGACCATTACACATCATAAACGAGTATCTGCCAATTGAGTTAAGTGCTGAATTATGTCTAATAGAGACATTTTTCATGACGTGTATTATTTTGATTTCGGAAATTGCTATAACATAGTATTATAGATGTGTAATTCTGAGCTTTGCACTTTGATTTACTTTTTTATATCAGGTATCATCAGGGAGGTGTGCGGATCACTTCATTATATATAACCCTTTAGCCCACGACTGCTGTCGCCCTATATTTATTTTTACTTCAAACATTCGGAAATCAATACGCCGAAAACAACCATTGTATGCATTTTTCACTTTTGGTTTGTTACAAACATCATTCGTTATAGTTTACACAAGTTTGAAGCTTTCTAATTGACTTACAAAAAGTAAAATCGACGTTGAATGCAAGTTAAAATGTATACGAGTACAACCGATTTTTATAATATTCGAAATTGACAAATCTGTGATCGTTTTCCTAGTATATATAATATCCATAACAAAGACAACTATAACACCTTGTCTAACTAATGAGCTAATGATGTTGTGGACACTTACTCAGCTCCATTTTTTCCGCCTCTGTGCAGCATGCCCGCGCGTGCCATCTCACGCCCACGCCCTGAAAAAACCACCATTCATTAACGTTGAGTTGTCGGACATTTTTCGGATATTTAGCCTGTATGTAACCTTTTTTGTTATTTCCTTGACGATGAGCTAAGTGCGAAAAATGTTGTGACTTACAAATAGGCAACGATAAATTAATAAGGAAAAATAGTTTCCTGAACTTATCGTAATTTTTTACATTATATGATGACTGAATATCTGTTATGATAGAGGTTACGAAGATGTATAGCCAATACAATGTGTCGCCTATTTTTGATTTGTTGCATTGGACGTTTCATAAATTTGTTAAAAACATAAAAGTGATATAAATTGTTAAAGATATACAATACATTTTAAGTGGTTATTTAGCTGCAAAATCAACAATAAATTCTGTAGAAGACTGATTGTTTGCCAACTAAGAATTCAGTGGAAGCATTGCATAGTCTAGCGAAGTAGCGACATCTTAACAAAAGGTGCAGATTGATCCCCGACGTTAATTTATGAGAAACGATTCAAAGCTCCATTTCCGCTGATAAAGCTACTTACACAAAATCTTTATCAAATCCGTTTAACTTTAAATGTTACGATTATACGACTAATTTTAATTATTAGTATTACGTTGAATGTTTACATCATTATATTTTTCTTTTATAAATCAAACGAAAATTAACATTTCAAACAAGTTAGTTTTCGTAGAAAAAGTTTTAAATTTGAGAGTATATTTATATAATGTTTAAAGAGACACGATTAATGAAGATAAAACGCGACTGACGGATATCATCACTGATCATTATAGAATGCCTTCATTACATTACTGTAAAATTAGCAAGATAACCACTCCATATTATGAATTAATAGAGCAGTTTTGAGTGGATTACAACGGTATTAATCGCTGGATTTCAGTTCACATAGTGTGAAATTATCGCGATAATTCGGCTAGACACGCAATTCAGCTATTATTCAAACACATAAGCTACGTCGTCTAGTACAGCAGAATTTGTTGAGTCAAAAATCGCCCTTAACGCTGTCATCGAAAGTCCAGTTCAGACGCAATATTATCATTTAATTTAACCTTCCCAGTCTCTTGGCCTATGTAATAAACTGAAGTATTTTTGTGAACCCTGAATTTTTTAAAAAAATACCTATGTAATCTACATATGATGTGCACCTAAAAAGTATAGATGCACATAAAAAAATTATTATTTTATTCATTGACGTGATAATCTTAGACGATGAGTCAACCTTTTCATCTAAATACACAATACCTGCTTATTTTTGTTTTACTAAAATATATTATTGTTTTTCTTTTAATTAAAAAAGTATTTCCTGGTAGTATGATAAAGAAAATAAATTACCTGGACGTCGGGGATTGTGATCGGTGACCGCTAATTTGAATCATCCCAAATGATGTCTGCAACAAAGAAATAGAAACAATTGAGGCTACATTTTAATTGCAAGAACGTAGACGGTCTGTACACAAAGATGATAAAACGCTTTCCGTTATTTGGCAATCGATCGTTCTGCTTTGAAACCGCTGACCCGATATTATATTCAGGGCTCCCCCTCTCTATGTTTTATTTATAAGATGTAGAAGTCCCTAATAATAGCAGAGCAGTAAACACTTATTACGACAATTGGAACATATTGAATTTGTGATTCGCCTAATTCTCTAATAATTGTGCTAACACTCAAGGCTGTTTGTTGTTAACTGGTGAATTTTTTAATCGACAAATAAAATTTGACGGTCTTTTAATTATTTTAGAATTCTTCAGTTACTGGGTATGCATATATTTTTATTTATATTATATTCAATAGAATATATAACGTTACATTCTTTTTTTTACAATATCCACTTGAATATTGTGTTTAAAGATCATTGTATCGTTCTATCTCTTCACGTATTATTTTACAAAGATAATTTTATAGCAAGATTATATATAAAGAGGCATTGGGATCGCTGCTGGCTAGACAGTGTGGGCACTTTACAAACAGTTACTTCGTTATTTAATTTTTACTTACTTATAGCCACCACATATTAAATATAATATTATATACATAATGTAATAAACTTGAATTGTTGCAAATTAAAAAAATATATCATAGGAATAATTTGAAAATAATGCTCATGAAATAAAATTAATATTTATTTAAGTTAGACAAATAGTATTTAATTTTTTAGTTTGAAGACAATGAAATAAAATGATACAAGATAATAGTTTAAAATTATATATGTATGTGGCAAAGCATTGCCTATGTGTTAGTGATATTCAAATAGGATTTGGCACTGTAGTTTCCCTTGGTCAAAACAAAAACAATTTTTTCAGTCAGGTAGGGCTCCACTGGCAATTTCAGAAATTGTAATTTTATTTTCAGAACACAAATATAATGAAAGTCACCAACATAAATGTATTAATTAGTCGTGTTCGTCTACTAGAGTTCGCAAGTCATATTTTATGAGTAATCGGTAATTAAAAACTTGTATTATCAGAACCACTCCATTTAGAGCAAGTTCATCCATTTACTTCTTTTCATTGACTTTTGAAGTCAATGGAGGGCTATGTAAACACACGTTTACGAGCGAAGTGAGCTGCGGTCTCTGAAACCGCACCTGTGGCTACAATAAAATACTTTACGGCCTACGAAGTGCTACACGAAATTTTGAACGTTTCAGATTTTTACCGATCGTAAATCTTTATGGAATACTAAATATTGTTCGAGTATCGAATAAGTTATCTATTTATATATCGTTTGTTTAGTTACAGACATATTCTATGTCGTGATTCTTATGTCCTCTCAATAAACTTTAAGCAAATTTGAAATTTCCTAATTTGGGTCTTATACTTAAGAATGACCTCAAGTAAAAAACATAATCTTAAGCAGCTTTGTAATGATCTTCTTTTCCATTATAATAGATATTTTATACAGTTAAAAGGTATAAACAAAACATATTTAATCACATTTTATGTTTTAGGTGTCACGCTTGAAATCTTTCAATTGAAATTACAAAAAGCAAGTTAAATTTCACTGGCAATGGTCCACGGGTCGCAGACAGAGCGTAAGCTAATAAACCTCCTGAATTTGCTGCTCAGACAGTTCCCGAAGACGATATTAAACGATGAACCGGAATGCGGAAGAAACTTGGTATTTTTACTAATTGCTTTTCGCACATTTGTCTTTTATAACACTATTCCAGCCGCTCAATATTTACGATTCCCCGTAATTCAAGTTTTTATAAAGATAACAACACTCATTATTGTAGGTATTCTTTATTGTATACTATTATATAATTGGTAAACACTTTTATAATTAGGAACTATACGACTTGCTTCGTAGGCTACATAAATTAAATTAATGTTTTTTTATAAGAAAACGTGAATGTGAAGGCTTTTTTGGTACTGGACAGGGAAATGTTTTTTTTTAAATATGAGAATCAAACATAAATATGTAAATCTGTATTCATTTGAAACTGTGCATACAGTGTACTAAATGTGTCAGGTTTAAAATTCCATTGTCATTCAAATTGTTCATAAAAATAAATGAAACAGGTTAGTGAGCGGTGTTAAACTGTGTCCTATATCCTGCAGCCAAGTGGCCTAGTTAGCGACATACAATAGAGAGTGCTATTAGAGTCGTCCATGTGTTAACCAGTTTAGTTATGTTGCCTGGAAAATAAAACGAATTGTAGGCTATTGGTAGAATGAGGTCGCACGGTGTAACAAAACTAGTGCCCACTGGTTGGTTCTACGTTGAAATGAAAACAAAACCGTAAACAAATGATAACTCATTCAATAAGTCTGACTAAATCATTCGATGTATAGAAGGTATGTCAGTTATTATGTAGCTGTATGTGTCAATTAATCTTTTAAAAGTATTTTTTAAAAAATAATAGCTATCTTAAGTTGTCTCCAAAGCATTTAAAACTTAGCTCCGCTGAAAAGCCGGGTTATGTTTGTTCATAATAAATAATTATGTCAGCTCTTTCATTTTGTAAAATGCATTGTTAATACCCAATGAATTTAAAGGCAAACGTTTGTACCATCTTATCGTCGAGTGCCTGCTAGCTTTTGGCGGTACCGCAATCTAATTTACGCTTCCATTGCTTTTCACAATGCATAAGCATTGAGAATGTTATTATTTCAAAATGCCACTTGCCATAATAATTATTTTATACTCTCTTAGACGTACTTTTAAGATTAAAATGTTACTAATGTATTTTCAGCTTTTATAACAAACAAAGTTTTGTTTTAGATGTATATCTAACACACAATATATATGAGATTAAATATTTTGTGTGTTGTTCCCTCTGTGTATAATATATTTTAATGCTTAAAATTTACTTTTAATCGATATTTGTACGATTATCAGTTTTAGAGTTTGGAAACGAATCAAAGATAAACAAATAAATATTGATTTTGCGTCAATAAATTAAGATAGTAGGTAAGAATAAAGGAATCATATCCATTATCGTAATTTATTACCCTAATACTTTTTACCTATTAACTGCAATAAAAATAGGCTCAAACTACATTGTTAACTACATTTCATTTGTATAAAGTTTATTTGAAATTTTCTTTAAAGCAAAAAATTAAAATGTCTTCAACGAAATAGCTGGGTCCTTATCTGATGACAAGAAGCGGCGTCGACTGAGAGTTATTTATTCTGCATTTAATGAAAAATTTTGCTATTTCACTCAGCACTGCTTTCTATACGACTAATGATAAGAGCGCTGAAAGATATTTCGTAAAATATTGCACTTTTACTTAGTCAATACTTGAATTATTTTTACAGTCTTATTCAATTTGGCGATTGTGTACGTACACCTACTTAATATCTTAACTAGATGATATTATTATAAATGAGGAAATGAGTTTATTACCTGTTCGCACCTAAACTGTTTTGAGATAGGTGAAACCGTGGACACGGACACTAAAAATCATAGGGGCTAAGAGGAGGGGTTGATTTTGTATGAATGGACATTACGTCGTCTGATTTCTTTTAGATTCTGCTATATTATTGTTCATAACAACTAATGATTTAAAGACAAACTATATTCTAAATGGCCTTTATAACAGTAAAAAATGACTGGTAAATAGTAATTTGTTTGATACGCTTTCACGTCTTTCTGTTCTGGTATTAACTTATCTTTATTTAAAACTTTTTTTTTGCGTCGTCCAATATTCTTAAGAATTTTTAGAAATGTTTTGGATGACAAATGACTAATATTTGCATATTTATTTTATTGAAGTTTTCCTAAAAGGGGATGAACCAGAATTATTCTATAAAACTAACATTGAAAGCAAAGGTAAAACTGACAATCTTTGACAACATTATCTTTTAATAAACACTGTGTAGTATCACATTAAAGTAACATATAATTATTTAGGCCTTTAAAAACCTTTAGAATTTATATCTTCATTTTAATTATTTGAGAATTAATTATTCTCATGAACATTATATGTTTTTTAATAAAAATTTAGAGTTAATTCTTCGTTTTAAGTCCGCACCTAAGGAAACGGGCTGCAGTTTGATCTCTGCTAATATCCCCTACACAAAGGGAGATATTAAAAACTTCAACCCAAAGAAGCGCTTGCCGTAATAAGAGTTCGCTTACACCGCGTACAACTTTGAAATTAAGCATTTGTACATGAATTTGAAACAGAACGAAAAAGCAGAGTATAGTGGCGTTGAGCCAATGAAAGGGAAACTCGTACGTGTTCGCGTAACAGTTTTTAATCTTAGCCAGATGTTAGACAATTCTGTTGTGATTACATTTCTTTCAAACAACATAATCCGTTAGTATAGTCGTAAAGTTGGACATTTATCTGTAAGGCGGCACGTTAAATGAGATAGTAAAGTTTTTATTGCACGATCACGGTCTCAGTAGACGTGCGTGGCTAAAACTAGTCACTTACGGAATGGCACTCTCTAATGTGAGTTATATATAGTGTTTAAAATGGTTTTTATTCTTCAATGAATAGGACATTGTATTGACAATGCAGTTCTAGATCGCAACACAATTGTTAATTAAATACATCTAAAAATACACTTTTGACACAAGATTATTATTATTATCTAAAAGTAAAATCCTGCTAAAATATGAAAAATATTTTTTCAGCTAGGGGAGGGAAAGTAGCATTGTACTGAGCAAAGCATACATCAAAAGACGTATATCAAAGACGAGTGCTGGGATATAGGGAAGCAACTGAGCGGCCCCTTTACTGTAGGGGGCCCGTTCAAATTTACATGAAGCCAATTTTCCAAAAAACAAAAAATGTTTGCTTCAGCTTATTTGTCATACAAGTGTTTACGACTACGTTAATAGACCTATGAGGTAAATAGTTTAATAAGAGATGTTACAAAATTACATAAGCCCAGCGAGAATGATATAAAATATTAGTAACACAACGTTAGCAATACATAGAATATCATATCGTAAATGTGTAACGTTCACAATATGCCCATG
>JAOSYY010000014.1:8529488-8542264 GCA_025727935.1 Hebomoia glaucippe
CATTTTGGGGGATGAAAAATAGATGTTGTCCGATTCTCAGACCTACTGAATATGCATATAAAATTTCACGAAAATCGATCGAGCCATTTGAGAGGAGTTCAATTACGCACACCGTGACACGAGAATTTTATATATTAGATATGTTATGTATATTTAAACATGATACTAAAAATAACTACTATCATTTTAGACTCTATTTAATATTATTGTTAAAGTGAAATATATAATTTAATATGTTTGTTTCATCATAATTTTACAAAGCAACGCAATTAAAATTAGAAAGAATAAATAGCTGAACTTAGTTGATTTTTATAAATCTTTCACATTAGTAAAATCACGACAAAATCTAGTTTTTAAATAACAACCAATTATTGTTACAAAACATTACCCAACGATACGTGTATCATGACATAGAACAATTCAGCCGAATGTTTCACTTCGGCGAAAGGTAATATTTTCGAAAGTTTACTTACTGAATACACTTTCAAAAAATCTATACACTCGAGATTTATGAAATATCACTAAGCGTATTCAATCAATTATAGTAGTATGTATACACATACTGGTTTTTGTAACGTGTATTAGCATATACTTTCAAATATGTGTCAAAAGGAACACATAATCATTTTCTTAGGTTTTCCAAACATATATTTAGAGAAAATGTATTATACCGAAAATTAAAAAGCTATACTTATCAAATAAGCCTGGACACATTTGATTTCGCAATAATTATAATAAAAATATTTTCTTACCATTCATACAATCACTATAGAAAGTATACCAGTTACCACATGTGACATGTGTAATGAAGGAAATCCTGAGTTAGTGCAGTATTTGCGATGCAAGGCAAGAGTGACGTCATCCCCTCCCGGACGCAGCTGTACCCTGGGAAAGTGCCGCCCGTTTCCACGCTACCCGCCCGCCCGCGATGACATTGAACGTCAATCATTATGAACTTGACTCACTTTTTATTATTTTACTAGAGTACTTACTTGCCTTCACCCAGGCAGGATAAACTAATCTGGTTTAAAAATAAATTTTCGACTATCATTATTAGGTGTTTACAGAAAAATTTTGTAGGTTAAATTACATTTAAGGAACGTTTTTTAATATTTTTAAAGTAAGGTTTCACAGCTTGGGTGAAACCTTACTTTAAAAATATCCAAAATATATCATAAGAAAAATTCAGAGTCCTTAACATGTTTTTGGTTTTTATTTTAATGATATAATATAACATAATAGTCGCAATTCCAGTTAAGTGTGCTTATCTAGAAAACAGCGTGCACAATGAAACTGTTGTGTTTTTTGCTTTTTAATGTGAGCTTATGCGCTATGTGAACAACTCGTTCAGTATTTTTATAAGTGAGCCTGCAAATATAATACTCTGAATTGATTAATAAGTATGTTTTCTCGATTTGTGAAGACATGCAACTCGTCTCGTAGCAAGAAACTAAGAAATGCGAGCTTATGGCATGCATATAATTTGAATCATTATTTATAAAAAGTAAAGTAATATATCAAAAATTATCAGAATCTGCTTCATGAAGTTCTGCAGCATTTATTACCCCTATAATTTTCGAATCACATATTTTAAACCCATCAAACATAGCTAAATGGATCTTTAAATTATATTATAATATATTTAATCCAAATTTAATGTATTTTCTAACATGAACTATCAAGACTAGAAGCTTCTCTATGTGTCAATAAAGCTCTACGATAGCACTTACCGCCGTAAGAGGCTGTCACAGTTGCTTCTACCCAATTCGATCGAAATAAGCATGGCTCTACTGTATTCTATATATTGTATTCTTCCCTGCATTAGTTCGGTTGCTGGGTGAATCGGGAAGTGACTACAATTGCGTTTATAGTATATTGGTGTAGTTGTAGAACAAGTCTAGCGCACCCGTCTCGTCTAGACGGCGGCGCGCCGATTTTGTCGGTCTCGGTAAAATTATGTGACGGGGGCGGCATTACAGATTTGGAGGTTATTCGTAGTAAATCGATTCTTTGAAACTCAACCACCCTCATTAATCACACAAGCAATATGTTTTATTTTTACAATTAGATTAGTCTTCATTTATTGAATAATATTTGTTTAGTATCTGTGTTTAGTTGTATATTTTTATATCTAGTAATACAAATATTTAAAGAATACCTGTTCTATGTATAAATGTGGGATGATGCGCGGAGCGAAATTTGAAGATTTTGAATGCTCTATCATTCATTTCAGAACACATTGAAAGCATATTATTTTAACAAATCTTACTCAATCTGATACTGACATTTATAAAAAATTAAAACAGTATTCAGATTATACAAAATTAGGCACACGATAAAACTATTCCACATATATGTATAATCAAAATATCGCATTTTCATATGGATAAGTTAGCTTTAATATTCTAGGAAACAACGGTTCTCCGATGGATTTGAAGTGTGAAGTATTTGATTTGTGAATATACCAAAAAGAAATCTTTTTGAAATGCAAAGATATCTTGATTGAAGAACAATGCCTCCTTTACGAAACTCGTCTGTAATTTGTGAAATGTTTGTATCTTTATCTATGGTGAGAGTACAATAAGTGGTGAAACAGTCTGGCCGACAATAGAAAAAGAGTTTTGCATGGCCATCAATGCGAGTAGGTATATATCAGCCGTGGGTCATCGCGCAACCTTTCACTGACGCACATGTAGTGCACTTCATTTTTACGGCTATGTAAAAATTTGTTTATTTAAGAGCGATTAAACTTTTAACGAATGATTAAACATTTTTAGATGATAACAGAAAGTAATGTAAAACTTAACCTCTCTTAAAATTTTGCTTATTTAAAAAATAAATCATTGTTACAAAAACGATTCTGATTTCGTAATTTATTAGAAAATATAATTGATTTCTAAGAAAATTGAATTCAATCATTTTAATTTAAAATGAATAATCGGATGGTGATTTTGTATTTGATTACCTTTCTTTTATGCGATCTGGTAACAAATCATTTAGAATAAATAAATATATAATTAATATTTGTTTTTTCTTACGTATATTTCATAAATGATATTGTTATATAATATTTTTTCAGATACCATCAGCTCATTTGAGAATTATAAAAAAAAGAAAGAAGGGTTAGTTTTTATAAACAGGCATTCTTTTGGACTATTTCGTATCATCTTATATTTATTTTTTGATTTAATACAATGTAACCACTAACAATAGAAAATATTGTTAATATCCTAATTTTAAACAGCTATTCGAACAGAAATCGGTGATGAAGACAATATCATACAAGAAAAGAACGAAAAAACTGACTTTAATAATAACAGCGAAGAAGAGGGGCCGACAAATGACCAGCAAGAAATTGCTCATGACAAAAATGATAGCGAAACAGAAAATGTAAGTGAAAGTAAAAAAGAAAGTGTCCTTAAAAATGAAGATACAGCGGAAGTGACCGATGATAACCAGAAAGATCTACAAAAATCAGACGAAATTAGTGATACCCAAAATAAAGCTGAAGAAGAATATATTAATGAAGAAAAAAATAAATCAGTATATGAGAAAGAAAATATAGGTATACGCATATATAACTTAAATTAAATGAAGCAGACTTTCAAAATATTTTTTAATACTCGTATATTTCAAAGTCTTCTTCATCTTCTCTCACTTTTCCCACAAGTTGGTCAGCGCAATAATATATTTTTAACATATTTCACAGCAAATGTTAGACCGTATACAGTTGGTGAGTGTTTGGATACTTAATTACAAGTACTTCCTTAATTGATTATAAAATGTTTTTTTAATATTTCCAGGTGATACCTTTACTCCACAGGAAATGCTACCAATAACCCAAAAACTATTATCTAAAGGTAGCTACAACTACGAAACATTTATTTTGTATAACTTAATTGAATCGGATTGAATTTAACATTTGAATAAATACTCAAGTTAACTCTTTTTTCAGTAAATAAACCAGGTGGTACGTGTTCAATATGAGTACATTATGAATGAAAAACTTTTACATTGTAACACAAAAAAAAATACTTTTATCTATTTCAGACGGCAAAGGTTTCGTAAGCTCCTGCAAGAGTCCAGAACAACTCGCAGACAAACTGTTTGAAGCATTCTGTAAGTTGGGACTAATTTAACTATAAGATATTTTGTAGTATTCTAATCTATTAATGCCAAGACATGTATTTTTCCAGTTATAACTTTTAAACGTATTGTTACGCTAACAGGTATTTATATGCACCAGTCATTAAACATTACATAGTGTAAGATTTAATTTGGGTTCGTCCTTATCTTATCAATGAATTGTAAGCTTTACATTTAAGTATTATCCATAACAGTATATGCTTTTTATAGACCTTGATATTACTGGACTTGATGCCCTTCAAGCGCTGGCCCTTAGCGGTGAAGGTACATGTTGCATTAAGTATTTAACATAATAAATTAAAAAATACACATTGATGTAACAGTTCTTATTTTTAGCCGTAGATAATGCTACTGAAGGAGTTTCGAAATCAGAAGAAACAATAGTTTTACGAGGTAATATCAGTCAGTACAACCTATATAATAAGTGGAACATCAATATTGGATTATATTCACGAAGTCGACTACACAGTTTACGCTGTGGAATAATAATTAGTGGTGGACTTACCGCACCGTTACCTTTGGCATTGAGCTACATTAAAAATATATGAGCTTAATACAGAAACGACTTGTAGCAAAAATTATACACGGTGAAAGCTAATTATGACTCATTTACAGATAAAATTAAAAAAAAATGTGAATTCAGTTTGAAATAATTTACATAATGGATGTGGACGTGTTTCAGGTCAAATAGTAAAAGTGAATAATTATCCAAAAATTACTAAATATAAACGTAAGTGGAAACCTCTTGATAAGTTACGTGATTCTATAATAGCAGTTGAAAAAAATGATATAACGATTACCAAATGTACATAACTTACAAATTGAAATTAAATTTTAGTTATCATGAAAAGCATTACGCCTAATGAAAATGATTCACAAAAAGGAAAACGCCGAGGTATTTAATTAAATTATTCTTTATCGATATTTCTAATTTTTGTAATAAATATCATTTATAAAACGTTTTTTGTCTTCAAGCTGTTGAACTAGCAAAGAAACTAAGAAAACAAAGGCGTTTAGTTATTAATAAAAGGCGGAATAGACAAGGTACATCATAATGTTCTAATTTTTAAAAAGCAACTACCTAGTCCTGGTGAATAATTTATGGAATCGCATAAAATAATACAACTATGATAGGTTTATTTGACAGTTGGATCATAATGTAAGTTATATATAATATTTAGGCTAACACGAGAAAATAATGTTTTAGATTTTGATGATATCCCGTGTACTGGTGTATATAATTGCTTGATTTTAATAATATGAAAGATAAAAATACCATATAATTTTAACACGTATTTAAAAAACATTGTAAATTCAATTGTTAAAATTTTTGTAAACTATTTAAGATTACAAACAATAAACAATTATTATAAATAACAATATAATTACATTTTTCAGACGATCCCAATAAAAAGCAGCCGTCTTGTCATTGGAGATATGAGTGTACATCTCCCAATGATCTTGATACATGCCAAATACATACACAATGCGTAGAAAACAAAACTGTGACCGAGAGGGAAAGTAAGTTTTTTTTAAATAGGCTTCTTATAATCTATAGGTATTTGTTTTTTAGGCGTCGTGTCGCATAAGTAACACTTATTATATTTATTTCATTATATGCAGGTGCAACAGTACCCCAAAATAACGACGAGCCTTCAATAAATACATTAGAATTTCGTAAAATGTGTAAGTATTGATATATGTATTTAGATTTGGGGCTAATATACAAATTGCTCCTATTCAGCTCTTTGCAAATTTTATAAATATAGTGAAAAGGCAACATAAATCATTTTTGAATTAAATAATAGTCACTAATTTTCAACATTTTTTTTTATCAGTAGGAATATCTATTATTGATGAAGAAGTTGAAAAAATACGTAAGTTTTTAAATAATATATGGGTAATTTTAAAACATAAACTATAAGACTAATATTTAATACAATTATAATTTTAGTGGAAAATCGTGTCATTCGTATAAATCCACAAACACTAAGTAAGTAATATTTAATTCAACCATGAAATAGAGACGAGTAATTAAAAAAAAACAGTTATTTTTTTCGAAAATTGTGCTCTTACTTTAGTTTGAGGTCATCTTTGATTTTCTTTAGAGCAATGTCACTCGAGTAAGAGTTTCGCTTGGTAACTATTATTTTTCAAATTTATGCAATAATTCGTTAATTATATATACTATATATAATTAAACTTTTACTAATAATAACTCCTCATTGCTGTGAATCAATATATATATATATATATATATATATATATATACATATATATATACATATATAAACATCATCAGTAAGGTCTCGATTTTGAAGTACAGAATAAAACCAACAAGAGTTTAACTTTGACTATAATTATAACTGTAGAAGTAAGTACACTTTATTAAATGATATTGATAGCATGAGTATTTTATATGTATAATTATGTAGATATATCTAATTCGGGCGAGCTTTATTCCAGAAATGTGTCTTACAAATGACATACATATTAAACTAATTTAGTAATTTCACAATTTTCAGATGGAGGTAACAGAATTGAGAGAGTTGAAAGTCTTTCAGAGTATTTTAACAATATTATAAATATACAATCACAAGGTAGGTTACAATTAGTTATTTTTGTTGTTATAAAATGTATGTGTAGCACCCAGCATGAAACTAGTAATTAAAAATATTTCTAGGCGTCACAGCTAGTTTGTCTTCGACTGTAGGTGACAACAATACTGCCGAGGTTAATAATGATAATGGAACTGGAGAGGTATTATCTTAGTTTTATTATTAAATAATTATTACGTTTTCATTTAACTTAGTATTCAAATCACTTTATTTTAGGCCGCGATCGTTGAAAGTGAAAACGACAATGAAAACCAACAGGAAATTGCCGAAATTAGAAAAAGTTTAAAATTTCCCAAGACATCAACGCCTTATTATACAGTAAACAAGTAAAATAAAAGTGGATGAACGAATTTGAACGAATCAATATTTATTATGTTACATACAGTTACATGTTACAAAAACCCAAAAGTATAAAACTTGTAAATGTTTTATGTATTTTGGACGGGTATCATTTTATTTATTTTTCTATAACAATCTCTTTTACCTAAAATTACAGAAGTCAGAACCTCATTTTAATATACATACAATAGAAAATTTCACATTAACAAAACTACTTAAATGATTTGTTTTGATATTTGAATTTTTGGCGGCCTCTTATATATAAACGCATTCTCACAACTATTAATGTCCAAAAACTTATTGAGATAAACTTGTGAAGCAATGAAGTAACTAATTATAAAAATAGCACGTTGCATCCAACGAAAGCACATTACTACGATTTCAATTTGTTATAAGGGTAGGTCACATAAGACGGAGCGGTTCTACGAGTACTACGGTTCGTAAAATGAACAAAATGCTTTAGTAATTAAAAGTCCTTCGACTGACATCGTCCAGTTGTGAAAAGGTAAAAGGTTAAACGCGCCATTTGTAGTCTTACCTATGAATCTAATAATATCTAATATCGGACAAGGCCAGCACTAGATGTGGCACAAAGAGAAGTCTATAAAGCGTCCCGGAAACAAATGACACTATTCAAAGCTTTCAATTCAAGTTTAGCTAGGCGAGTTCTTTTACAATTTTACTATAAAATCTGGTCTCATTTTAATGTATTATTTAAATCTGATATTGAAATACATTTATAATTATATATATTATAATCTAATTAGATGGTTTATGGTTTCTAGAGATTATTTCTTTAAATGTTTAATATATAATCACAATATTAACTTAGTCTATGTGAATATATTTATTATCTTACAAATATGTTGGCGAGTTTAAATATTTATAATGGCATTATGTATAGCCTGTGTAGTCGCTAATTATCATCATGCTGACAGCATAGTTACCGTCGTTTAATATGCAACTAGGCATATATTTGCAAATAGGGCGTGATATGAAACAATAATATAATTTAACATTGTGACATATCAATTTAAGTTTTCGTTTGGTCCATGTGATTGCAGTAAAGTAAAGCGAGTTTGGATCGTTTAAACTTAGTTTCAATGGTGCATTCGACAGAGTAACTTCTATCCAGAGACCAATGATACTTAAAACTTGAAACCTCTTGTTACATAAATGACATTTCCTATATTGGAGTAATTAGTATAATCGCAAAAATATTATACTTTAAAAATAGTGTTATCAACTCAAGCAGATTATACCTAGCTAGTCGTTTGTACTAATTCGTCCTGTCCTTTGGCACACAACTACTTCCATGTTAGGGTGACTTCGAAGCAAACAAGGTAATTAAATTATAAGTGAGATGAGGTTGTTAGTCGTTAAGGAGAAATTAATTTACGTCGTAGCCGATGACTTTAGAATGCTGTTTATTTTATAATCGGTCGGTAGGGAAGTTGAGTACACCCAATTACGCTTCGATCAGAGCATGGCGTGCCGGCGGCGCGGCGCGTGCGGTCGCGATAAATGGATTATTGGTCGCCAGTCGCCGCCCGCCGGCAGGCACGAGGGTTGTATTTTGTACCGCAAGATAGAGGATTGTCCGCTATAAAGAATGGTCACATATCGTGAAAAAAAGTTTTACTCGAGCTTTTAAAATAAAAAAATAGAAGAATTAACAATTTCCGCACTCATGTACACGTTATAAAGTCATGAAACCCAAAATGTGGTTAGTTACACGTATCTAGTTACTGTAGTTATTCTGGGTTATTGTTGATAGTTTTTTAACACAATAAGATAAAATCACTATGATATTGTAAAATCTATTCCGTTCAAGTGCTTGTAGGTACTAGTTTATACTTTGTACAAGTCGCACGCCACCTCATATTATAATTCAATACAGTTTCATTAGCGTCAGTACGACATTTCGCCAGGGCCCCTCATGTCGTTACGAAACGTAGTTTAATAGGAAATTTCCTCATCATCCCTAGCATAAAAATGTATTATAGAACGAATTAGTTGCAAACCGATTTAATTATTAGGAGGTAAATTGTATACAACATAATAATAGCATATATCTGAAATTATCTAAAATAAATAATTATTATAATTTTATTTTAAAAATGAATAAATGCATATAGAATCGTGACAATTAGCAATAAGAAGTATTAAATGGATATATGATGAGCTCTATACAACTGTAAAGTGTTCTTTTACTTCATATAATGTTAGATAATCTACCTACTTGGCCTTGATTTAAAAAAGCTTATCGTATACTCGTATGTACGACACGAATGCTGTCAATCGAATTTTCATGATCGATCTCATAAACTAGATTGTTTTGCAAAAAACATTGTATTAGGTAAGTGGAGAGGCAATATTAGCAATGATCAAGGGAACAAACTCAACAAAGAAAGGCGGAGCTCGCCTGTTGCAGTCTCGTTTATTTCACAAAAACAACAACGACAGCATCGACGCGGAAATTCTGATAGCAGCCAGACAAACATTGAAATGTTGTTTTTCTTTGTTACATTTCATTCAATATAAAAGATGGAAAACTAGCGTAAACATTTTTGACGCGATAACAGCAAACAATATTTATGTAGACAAAAGTATTTTTGTCGATTTATTGTGAATCCATTTCATTCGTTATTATAAGATCTGTAATAGCACTAAAGTATTTTTTTAAGTAGTATGCAGGTCATTAAATGTTAATATACAGTTGTATAGAGCTCATCTTGACAGTTGCATGCACTAATCATGTTGCATAAGTAGTACTTCACAATTCACACTCAACGTTCATATCATACTAAAACAGAACATAGCTGGTAACATAACTAACTAACGTGCTAGTCCATGTATTTAGGTCAATGGATAGTTTGCAAAAAAGCCAACAGAGTTAATTAAAACCTGGAGCAGAGATAAAAATCCCTATTCAGCCGGACGCGGAGATTGCATTTGTCCAATACAAATGGTGATCTGGTTATTTACTTAACCTGTTTCAGGGCACGACAGTCCGCTTGCTGACGTTGATACCAAACAGAGCGGACAATGTGAACAAACGATATTATCTTAACGTAATTGAGAACTGAGTAAATCGTGAAAATGTTTTTGCTTCCATTCGGAAACTGAATGTATATTATGTTTCCACTCAATATCGTTCACTAATCAGTTACCAAATTATGTTTACTAATTAACACTGGCGATTTCACATTGTAACGATATGATATAATATGTAAGCGTGCATGTCTACAGCGTAAAAAGTATTGTTAATTTTGAGAAATACTGATAATTGAATACTCATGTTTTAACTTCTGCTGGTATCTAACTATCTTTTATAATTCAACTTAATAGATATATGTGAATATTATAATCAAATTACTAAAGAAGCAACATTTTTATTCAGATATAAATAGCTCATTTAAATCTTACTAACAAGAAGTTCTTAAAATCTTAACGATAAGTAAAAATAAGTTTTATATTCTATACAATATTTTGCAATACTGAACTTACACGTATAATTCCATTAATATATAAAAAATAATGAGGTACAAACCTTGTAACTCGAATTTCAATTACACATGAAGCATCTGAAACAAAACGTATATCACTATAGTAAGTTCATAAATTTTATACATTATCACAAGTAAAATAATCCTAAATTACCTATGTTAGAACATTAGATACACATCCAAAATCAATCTATGACAAAGCAATTAGCCACAGTAAAATTTTGCTGCTATTGTCACATTGACATATTTATTGGTAACTTTTAAAGGAATCGAAGTAAAAATATTTTTGCAAACAAAATAAATGGGAGTCTGAAAAAAATCGATAAGAATTATTCCTACAAAACAATGAACGGATTTTCTGTTGTACGCATTGCATGGCTGCTTACACTCAATACAATGTGGCGTGTCAAGAGAGGTAATTAGCGATCGTTTGCCTACCAGGCGTATTTCTCAAGAGTTCCGGTGGTATCGTACTATTCCCTCCCGCAATTGGTACGGTGGATCCTGGAGGCATTCCTTTCATATTCAAAATGAAATTAAATACTTTTCTTCAGACTTGTTTCATTTATCACGTTGATCCCGTAGAGTGGGGGATATAGAATCTGGTTCTATCAAAACCTCTGTCTCCAATTAGGTTAAAAAGTTTATCAGATTGGGTCAATTGCAATTATTGTCCGTTGAACAGGTATTGTTACTTGATTCACAGATTTTTTTAAAAATTAAAACTTTTTTTTTTAATGAATAGGTCATTATCATTTTATATTTTGTGACGAAGCCAAGCAGTGGGGATACAACACAAAATATAACCTTATAGAGTCACGCGGTTTCAAGTCAAATACAATCTTAAGAATCGCTTTCTATGTACGCCTCGCACGGGGGTTGCAAGTATTGACGAAATAATATCTATAAATACTTTATCAGCATCAATACCATAACTTGTCAGTTCATATTGTGTTTCCGCATTCCGAAGTTATAATATTACATTTACTCATACTCTAGCAGTAACTCCCTAGCCATTAAGCTTTATTGTGGCGACATATGAGGCTGTAGGATATCCGTCGGCTCTGAGAGAACAACGTCAGGCCTCATCAATATCTGTCAACGGCTATGGAGTAGCCAAATAAAATTATTATGAATGGCCGTCCGATACGCGGGTGACGTCAAACGGCACATCTCCTTCATATTACATGATGACCCAATTCGCTAATATTGGCTACGTCATCGATAATATGAAAGTAGTTTTCGTAAATGCTGAAGCAAGCCAATTTGTAATACTAAGAATATAAGTTTATATATAATTAACTAATATATAAAATAAAAAGCATATTTATAAGAAAAATTGCGTTTTTAAGGGTACAAAAATGTACGATTACCCAATTATTTCGTAGTTACAGTTTTCTAGATACATATATCACATCAAAAACTTGCTCTTCTTTCACTTATTAAAACAATAAGTATTCCAGCTTGATCGTATCCCATAGCGACGCTCGCAAGTGTGTCAAGGATGATAAGCGGAAAATTTGCTTTGAAAGCTGGGAATACAACACAATACACTGTTCCTCTTATGTTATAAATACTAGTGTTACTTTCATTTTGTACTGGGATTTCTGACAGGAATATTTCCCGATAGATAACAAATTATATTTATAATTTATGCACCATTTTAACTACTGAAATTTGTGCTATAATGAGGTTTAATGTCCAATTTAATTATATCGTTGATCGTCGATCGGTGTTTTTAAAATATTAATTGTACTTAATTAAAAATTGCCGGGTAGTTAGTTACCTTCCAGATTTATGGAAGCACATTAATCTGGCTTTAATATTTGCTATTAGATATTTTTCATTAATTTATTTTATGTATTTTATACAGTATATGTATGCACGTCAATTGATTTTTTCATTTTATTAGCAATTCTGACCAATACAGGCCTTAAACGGAAGAACAGGCCCGTTGGTTTAATAGTAAATAAACTTTAGTCTAAACGGGACAGCATCTAGATGAGGTAACCACCATTTATTGAGCCTGACGCTGGGCGATCATAAACTAAATACCAAAATCATTCGCGAAATAATTATAATAACTCAATTTATTTATCGCTTCTATTGTTTTCTAACAGAGCAGAGGTAGAATACACGAATTCTAAATTTATTTTTTAAAAAC